>JAWWEQ010050421.1:0-11617 GCA_035583055.1 Torymus tubicola
TACCATTCTTTTTGATGTATATTATAATACAAAATTATTAATTAAACTTTTTTTTCAGAATACTTTTCAAATTTTCAGTATTGGTCTGCTTACAGCAATTTTTCATTAAAATTATAAATGAGATGCATAGCATAAATTTAAAAATGGTCTGCTTTTTGCGACCTCTTATAAAAATTATAAAGAATTAATCTATAAAACTTGGTCTGCTTTCAGCGACCTACCTTAAAAATTGGTGTCCTTTCAGCGACCCACCTTAAAAATTGGTGTACTTTCAGCGATAAAATTTGGTCTGCTTTCAGTGACCCACCTTAAAAATTGGTGTACTTTCAGCGATAAAATTTGGTCTGCTTTCAGTGACCCACCTTAAAAATTGGTGTACTTTCAGCGATAAAATTTGGTCTGCTTTCAGCGATCGATCTTAAAAGTTGGTGTACTTTCAGCAAAAAAACCTGGTCTGCTTTCAGCGATCTTAAAAATTGATGTAGTTTCAGCGAACTTAAGAATTAGTCTGCTTTCAGCGTCCTTAAAAATTGGTCTGCTTTCATCGACTTTCAAAATTCATCTGTTTATAGCGACTTTCAATATTGGTCTGCTTTCATCGATTTAAATTTAAATTGAATAAAACGAATTTTGAAAAATTTTGAAGTCTTTTTTACGATTTACCTTTCCTTTGTTGAACATTAGAAAATATAATAACAAAATTAATCTTGTCGTCCTACAACATCATCTTTGTGGGGCAGCGGAGGGGCAGCTGAGGGGCAGCAGAAGGGGCAGCTGAGGGGCAGCGGAGGGACAGCGGAGGGGCAGCTGAGGGGCAGCTGAGGGACAGCTGATGGGCAGCTGAGGGGCAGCGAGGGGCAGCTGACACCACAAAAAGTACTAACAACTATATAATATAGGAAGAAAGATATATACGTTTTTATGAGACGGAAGCACATTTCATACGTCACGTTAATTTTATTCACAGACAGCTCTTAGTAATTTATTTGCATAATCAGGACTATTTTACGTTACTTTATATTTAGCCCGTATTGCAGAAAAACTGTGATGGACCGCTTCCATAGCCTGTTCGCTGTAAAAACCTAGAAGGTGGTTATGGTCAATACAAAAGTCTTTTATACATGAAAAAAATGTGTACACTTTCGGTGTGACTTCAAAACCTAAGGATAGATAAGCATCTTCGAACGCATCGATATATTCAATAAATTTTGAATTCAAACAAACAAAAAAGCAAGAAATGACAACTGCATTACACTTTCAAATCCCTCAATATATTTAAAAAAATCTAAACTGTTTAAAATATGTTTAAACAATCCAAATTGTTTTGCAGTAACACCAAAAGTGCACGCAGTTTTTTTTTTCATGTTAAAGACTTCTGTATAGAACATAACCTTGATTATGCAAATAAATTATCAAGAGCAATCTCTAAATATAATTAACATAACGTATGAAATGTACTTCATCATGATAAAAAAAACCATTATGTTTAAAATTACTATCCAACATTAACATTTTTAGATTTTTACATTAATAAGTCATTTTTAGTCCATATATACTACGAATCTACTATGAATATATACTACTAAAATAGTTTCGTCAACTCATCTTAATTCCAAACATTCAAAATAAACAAAAACACAATTGTTATATGATAAATTTTAAATAGTGCCATTCTAATATATAAAAATATATATTAGATATAAAAATATTTGACGTTGTTGATATAAAAATATTTGATTCGTAATAAATCAAAACTTCATATTAAAATTTCCCAAAAAAAATTGTTTATAAAAAAAAATTTTACATAATAATTAATAATTATCATTATTTTTCAAAAATTCCGAAATTATGTGACAGTAAAAAATAAATAATAAATAATTAACTAATTAAACGAATTATTATTAATAAATAATAAATTAATATATTTATTTCAAATGTTGTATGATAAATTTTAAATAGTGAAATTCTAATTATGCTGTGAATATAAAAATATTTGATTCGTAAAAAATTAAAACTACGTATTAAAATTTCCCAAAAAAAAAATTATTTATCAGAAAAAAATTTAATAATAATAATTAATAACTATCATTATTTGTCAAGAATTTCGAAATTATGTGAAATTCAGTAAAAAAATAAATAATGAAAAATTAACTAATTAAACAAATTATTATTAATTAATAATAAATTAATATATTTATTTCAAATGTTATATAATAAATTTTAAATAGTGAACTTCTAATTACGTTGTAAATCATTGTTCACATACGTTATTGGAAATATATATTCTCAAATATATTACTCACTTTAAGGCGTCACGAAATTGAAGCGTGACGAAATTCGCGGACAAGGATCTTTTAGTATAGGGATATTCAGTATATCGAGAAAGAACATAAAAAAATAATATTCAAATACAATTAAAACACTAAAAACACAAGAAAATATTAAATAAAGTTGTAAAAGAATACCTACAAATTGAAAATAATCAAAATATCATATGTAGAGACTAAAATAAATTTAAAAAAAAAAAAAAAATTAAAACAAATAAAATACACAAATAAAATACACAAGAATCTACGAAAGTATAAAATAAGGCAAGTATAGACGTCTTTTCTGTATAATATATATAAGCTATAATTATATACATTCAAATTAATCAGTGAAAATCAAACAAATGTTATACATAAAAGCGACCCATTAGTATACATTTTATATGAAAATGACCATTTTTACACCTTCAACTGCAAACCGTCGGGCCCGCCAAGTATGTATGGGAGTAGGTGAGCTGTTACACCTCTTAGGCGGCAGTTTATGCCCACTGGCTCAAAATTTTAGAAGTTATAATGTGGGTGTAAAATGTAATTTTACACGCAAGGTACGAAAAATTGTATTACGTTAGTCAAGTCAACTCATATGGATACTTGACTACAATAAACTGATTTCAGTACTTTCTTGTGTATGATTTATATAGAAAAATGAACAAATTTTAATACATTTTGCAGAACAGTCCTAAAGTTGTTTTGGGGAGTAGTTTGCATGACTTGACGATCAATAATTGTAAAATTGAAAATTGTATTACGTTAGTCAAGTCAACTGATATGGATACTTGACTACAATAAACTGATTTTAGTACTTTCTTGTGTTTGATTTATATAGAAAAAAGAACAAATTTCAATACATTTTGCAGAACAGTCATAAAGTTGTTTTGGGGAGTAGATATCGATATCGATCGTCAAGTAATGCAAACTACTGCGGGCCCGATGGTTTGCAGTTGAAGGTGTAAAAATGGTCATTTTATATAAAATGTATACTAATGGGCCGCTTTTATGTATAACATTTGTTTGATTTGCACTGATTAATTTGAATGTATATAATTATGGCTTATATAGATTATACAGAAAAGACGTCTATACTTGCTTTCTTTTATACTTTCGTAGAAAATTTTATATTAATAATATTATTATTTTAATACTTATTAAAAATTTTTTAAGTTAGGTTTCACAACTTTTTAAGGGTACGTAAAAGCATAGCGAAAGTTTTTATAATATTTTTAACATACTATTTTTTGTATATTCATGAAAAAAATTATTTCAATTTGAAAGAAGGTGTTATTGAATAGATGAAGTTAGGAGAGAGAAGAGAGAGCACGAGAAAGCGAGCCGGCGAGATATAGAGAAAAAGACGGGGAGGAAGTGAGAATGGATTATACAGAAAAAACGTCTATTATTGCCTTATTTTATACTTTCGTAAAAAGCTTGATATTAACAATATTATTTTTATTTTTCATTTAAAAAAAATTTAGTGAAATTTTGTTACTTTTGAAAAAATATTTTAAGTGAGCTTTTGTAACGTTCGACGGTCGCGTCGATCCTAATATCGACCGTCCCACATTGTATCTTAACCGACGGTTTTTCCAAATTTCGAATCTCGCGTCTTTTATTTGTTTAGGAAAAAAATAAATATAGCTGAAATTTTAGTACCACTCCACGACGGAGCCACATTCTCGATTATCTCAACGATAACGCTCGAAAGCGTGAATTTCTCGCTAAACGCAATATTTTCTCTTATGTAAATAAAAGCAGGCCAGCCCGGCCGTGTACATGCGCGCCTAAACGACTGGAAAAACCCATCGAATATGACCATGAAAACTTTCTTCGAGTTTTCATACCATTTATATTATTTTTATAATTTTTACTTTTAAATATTATTAGGTAATAAGAAAAATTTACCGATGAAGCCAATATAAATTTTGTGTAATTCAGACAACTCAAAGTCAAGCAATGAAACGAAAACACTTATATATATTTCAAAATTTTCAACACACACGTGTTAACTACGTTCTTACATATGCGTTTATAATATAACTTTTAATTAACTTACCATTTGTTCGCTGATTTCGACAGTTTTATTGAAACATCTATATTTATGTATAAACAAATAAATAAAACACAAAATTTATATATGCACGGAGAAAAATTCCTTGCAATCAACGCATGAATCTCATTCATACGTATTTGGTATGGCGTTTATTTACAATAAACGTAACAATCTATGCGATATTCGTATGCTTCTGCGCATGAAAAAATCGCAAACCATTGTTGCCATCTATCGGTAATTTTCATAGCTTTTTCGCATCGAGTTGATGAGAAAAAGGTATGAGCATCGCGTATGCGTTATTCGTATGAAGCCGTTACTATTTGAGCATCAGTTCCATGCGAATTGGCCGTGCTGGATATAAATAAAATATAAATAAAACCATATTTCTTCTCAGTATAGTAATAATAGTATAGTAATAATAGTATAGTAATAATAGTATAGTAATAATAGTATAGTAATAATACTGGATAATTTATTTCATATGTTCTCTACAATTAAAACAGTCTAGAAATAAAAGTAAAAAATATATTCGTAAATTAAAGATAACATTTGTTTGCTTGCGCAAACGCAGATTCAGTAACTTCGATTCGTCTGTGCCGTATTCTATGCGAATTTGGTATAGACGTAGCAATCCTTTCATAGTATAAACCTCAAGGCAAAATCGTATCGTTCTTTAGTATTGATCGTAAGAATGTCGTACTTATTTTGTATCGAGTCTGTCATGAAATTATGCTTGTTTTTGTTATTTTAATAGCAACAGAGACATACTAAAATCGCAATATAGAAGTTAATGCGAAAATAGCAATGCTTTTCATACTATTAAGTCAAGGAATTTCTCTCCGTGTGGATAAGAAAGTAAATATAAGGAATATGATTAAAATTATATTGTATTAAAAAGTATTTTTAGTCTAAGCTGAATATTATAACTTATAATCGAATTTTAACCCTATTATATGCATGAAAATTATAAGTTACGAATACTATTACACTGTAAGAAAACTTCCATATATATAGATATACTATGTTTACATTTTGCGTTTTAAAATATACACAATGTATATCTATATACATGGAAGTTTTCTAACAGTGTAATTATTAAATATGAATCCCTTATATGCGCAAACTTTTAGTTTTACTACTTCATTAAGACAGCGTTTATAAATACGTGTCGTATACGGACACTCTTATTTAGTAATTAATTTTTAATAATACTTCAAATTCTTGTATGTCAGTTCATTGTAGGCGTAAACGTTTAGCTTTATTTAATTAATTAATATAACATTTATATACAGAACTCTAGAATCCATTTCGTAGCTATAATTATATGTTTTAAACACTATAGAACTATAACAATTAATACATATAACATACATTTATGCATTCTCATCGAACACACATAGATTTTGTAATAATTTCTAATAATATAAAAACCAAATGTTTAACAATTTTAAGTATAGAAATGACACAACTAGTATCATCTCGGCGAAAAGGACATAAACCATAGTTATAGTTAGGGGAGGCTTGCGTCACTAGCCTAACCAATTAGTTGCGTCTAAGGGCCTTAGGCCCACCCTTATTTTAACGCCTACGCCATCTTGGCCACTCAAATGTCTCCAAAATATTATACTCCCGAACTGCGTCTAACGAGGGAACGAAGAGGGAGGAAAACGAGCTAAACTTTTCCCTCATCTCTCCGCAGTTAGTCAGTCCCTCACTACCATCCGAGTAGACCAGCAGTTCCGGGCATCACACATACACACATTATAATAAAGTAAGCAACTATTTTATTCACATATCTCTTTTTTCTTTTCTTCTTTTCAAAGCTTCACTCAAATATCCTAACTCCCACCAACTACATGCGTTCACTCTGTATGAAATACAGAGGCAGGCAACTCGTAGTTTGTCGAAAAATATAATTTCCAAAAAATATTAATTATAAAACATTCGCATCGACTTTGCCATCCCTAGTCCTTGGTTGACTCCAGGCTAGAAAAGACTAAAGTGATAAAATAGCAGTGACGTTCATCTGGACGTCACACTTTCACAGCTTTTTAAAGGTAAAAGTAAATAAATGCATTTAGAAAGTTTTTAATAATGTTATTAACAAAACACTATTTTTGATTCATCAAAAACAATATTTCAGTTTGTAGAGAGGTACTATTGAATAGAAGAGGCTATGAAAGGAAAGAGATTTTTAAAAAAATAATAATGATTAATTTCGAGGATAATACATTATTAAGAGTATTATACCTAAAATATTTCATTTTATTTGTAGAATATGTTTTTTAATGATGACTTTAAAGAAATAAGAAAAAATTTGAACATTTGGGTTTTAGTTGTACAATCAAAATTGGCAAAAAACTACGGAGCGCACTACCTACACTCCATCATCGGCAACCTCTAACACCTAGACTACGTACTTGACGTGTTTCAACACCTCGAGGCAAAAAACTATGAAGCGCATCACCTAGAGTTCGTCATCGGCTCCCGCGAACACCTAGACGACGTGCTTGATATGTTTCAACACCTAGAGGCAAAAAATATTAAAAAGACAATGGCAATCGGGAATATCGATGAATTAATAATCGCTATGGGAACTATTTACCTTTGTACAGAAGACCTATACCACTACACGGTAAATTACGGAGAATGGTTCAAAAAACCAACAAATCAGTATTGGAATACGGAAATAAAATTCGAATAATAAGCACAGATCTCATAGAACTAAAAAAACTAGACAACCGCGTTAAGGCAGATCAATTAGAAACATTTAGAACTCAAATAGAAGATGATGTATTAAACAGTTTTAAAAACGGTTTGAAACAAGAAATAAGGGTAGAACAAGGCGAACCAAATAGTACGCATGCCGCTATAAAAAAAGCAATAGAGGTAGAATTAAAACTCGAAAAACAAAAATTACTAAGAGAAGATAAAGCAAATATACTATTCAATACTGAGCAATTAAATATAAAAAAAGAAGCTAGAACATTTCATTGTTAAATTTGTAACGATAAATTTCATGAAGCAATGTTTTGCATAAATGCAGGATGCGTATATTCCAAAAATAAAGACCATTTATCATACTTTCGTAATACAGTAAAAGTAAGATAGAATTAATTAGCAACTATTGCAGTTTAAGTGGACATTCAATAGATACATGCAGATTAAACGAAATGCAGGGAAACCATTGTCAATATTGCCAAAACATAGGATACACAGTAAAACAGTGCCCGATTATAAAAAATACGAATTATGCTGGAAATGCAAGAAAAAAGGCCACGACCCAAATACGTGCGAAAAAAGTGCTAACGTCGAGGAGTGTTGCGAACTCTGTGGTAACGTGAGCCACACAATGAAGAACTGCCCGTCGGCAGTATGTCAAAGGTGCAATAAATCCGGACATGTAATGAAATACTGTCAAGTAACAAGGAAGATGATATGGTGCACAATCTGTGCTATAGAAAGTCATGAAACCTCGGATTGCCAAACAGCGGGAATTATGGCTATACAAAACAGACAACAAACATTCGGAAATAGAATAAATTGTCAAATTTGTGAAGCAACTACACATACGGCATTATATTATCCAGATAGAATCATTAACTTACAAATACATAATAATTATGCAATAAAAAAACCAAATTATAACAATGTGAAAAATAAAACTGCTTACCAAATACATAATAACTCAAGAAACACAAACGGTTTCACGAATAAAATGCAGCAACAACATTTTCATCCATGAAACACGAATTTTGAGGAGCAAATAAACGCAATTAAGGGAAAAAAAGTTATACTGCGAATCTTGTAGAATTGCCTGTTAACTTGTGCCTACTGCAGACGAAGGGGACATACGATGGACAATTGCATTTCATTGAAACAAGTAAAAAGCAAATTAGCAAAATTCTGCAACCTATGCAAAAGTACTACTCACTCACTTGAAGAATGCTATAGGAGACAGCAAAATGCCTACGAACAGCGAAATTCGGAAAACGCTTAAATTCTTCTGAGAGCGAGTGGATCAGAAGAAAACAAAACGATACACTCGACAATAAAACAACTATCAAAATAATAACATTAAAACAAATAAAACTACAAAAGACTTAAATTAAAAAAATAAAAAAGATAAATTAACTATAAAAGATGTCGAAGTAGATATGTTAATAAAAAAAATGAGTAAAAATTATCTTAAATAAAAATGTTAATTAATGTGTTTATTGATTTTCATGTAGCTCCAGAAGAGTTTTCTCTCCCTTACGATGGAATACTAGGTATTAAAATACTCTCGGAATAGAAATTAAGACTAGATGAAGGTTATTTACAGTTAAATAATAGTAAAATTGCATTGAAATCGGGATATACAATAAAAACAGGTTCTTTTAATACAATTAAAAATACCCATAAATCTCAGGGGAATAACATAAGACAAACATTTAATGAAGAAATAGAAAAAATACCAATAGAATAACAAGCGAAATTGGAATTTGAAGACGAAATAAAACTAAAGAAACTAGCGACAAAAAGAAATTTAGGAAAATCTGAGGAATCGATCTGCTCTATATCCTATGAACCTTAATTAATTAACAAAAACGAGATAGAAATAACTTCAGAAATAACATTTTACGAAGATATAACACAAATTTTAAATCAAAATTCTGAACTAAATAAAGAGGAAATAGAACTACAGAGAAAAAAGCTCGACGAAATATTAACCAAGGACAAAGCAGATGTACATTACAAAACAATTTTACAGAATAACAAAAGTAATATCAAATGTTTAATAAATAGTATTAATATCGCGCTAGAGAATAAAGATGAAACAACGGATTGTGAGGAAATTAAACAGACAGATTACAAAAAATTTTTGACAATAATAAATAAAAATATTGTAGCTGATTTAGAAGAATATAAAAAAATGTATGGAAACCAGAAAGAATATAATTTTATCTCTTATGAAATAGATTATTTACCTGACGGTTTTCAAATAATTGATGATTTACAAATAAATGAAAATGAAATTTTACAATTAGACCGCGAGGAAGAATTGCTAAAAAATCCATTACGAAAACTTACCTGAAAATAATAAAAAAATTATTAAAGATATAGTAATGAAAAATAAAGACATATTCTGGCTAGAGGGTGACAGTTTAGGATCATGTAACATAAAACAACACGAAATAAATTTAATAGATAATAAACCTGTATATGTAAAACAATTTCCTTTACCACATAAGTTAAAGGAAGTGGCTGTAGAAGAAACAAAAAAATTAATACAAAATAATCTGGTAAGGAATTCAAAAAGTGCTTTCAACGCTCCAGCATGGATTGTAGAAAAAAACAGCTAGTAAACGGACAAAAACGATGGCGTTTAGTTATAGATTATCGGAAATTAAATGAGCGAACACAATATCGGATCCATACTTCCTCCCAAATATTACGGAAATTTTCGATCAATTGCAGAAAACAAAATTTTATCATGTCATAGATTTAAAATCTGGATTTCATCAAATTCCCATGAAACCAAAAGACATACACAGAACCGCCTTTAGTATACATCCATTAGGACGTTTTGAATTTCACGTATTGCCTTTCGGATTAAAAAATTCGCCGCGTACTTTCAAAGAGTTCTGAATACAGTCTTAGGCAATTCAATCGGTAAAATATGCTTTGTTTTTATTGATGATATAATCATTTCTGGGGAGACTGTAAACGAAACAAATGAAAGTTTCAATATAGTGGCACAACAATTTCGGGAAGTCAATTTAAAATTAGAATCGGAAAACTGCGAATTTCTAAAAAAGGAAGTATGCTATATAGGACATATCATAAGCGAACATGGCATAAAACCGGATCCAAAAAAGGTAGAAGCAGTAAATAAATTTCCAATACCTAAAAACGTTAGAAATATTAGAGAATTTTTAGGACTTTCAAGTTAATACAGAAGACATAAAAAATTATGCAAAAATAACCAAACCTCTAAATATATTACTGGAAAAGAACGTAAAATTTAATTGGGAGAAAGATCAACAAATAGCCTTTGATGAAATTAAATATTTACTATGTACGGCACTGGTTCTAGCATACCCACGTTTCAACGAACCATTTATTATCACAGCAGATGCTTCAACTATTGCTTTGGGCGCAATATTAACACAAGGAATGAAGGTAAGGATCCAGCAATTGCTTATGCATCACAAAAAAGAAGCATTAGCTCTAATATTTGCGATAAAAACATTTAAAAATTATATATATGCAACGAAAGTTACCATCGTCACGAATCACAAACTTTGATTGTGGTTAAAAACCGCTAACAACGGTGCTAGAGTACAGAAATGGAGATAAAAACTATCTGATTATGATTTCGATATTGTGTATAAAGCAGGGAAACAAAATGCTAACGCAGACGCACTGTCCTGTAATGCCATAGAAATTTGCATAATAACAAGAGCACAAAAGAAAAACGAGTTAAATACCAATATAGAATCACCAAACGAAACTGATAAAACAAGCAAAACGAATAAGGTTAATAAAAAAATTCAACAAAAAGGGGGAAGATCAAGAAAAACTACAGCTGGTACGCAAAAACAGAAAAAATAGATAAAACTAGTAAAAACAACAAAGGGACAACGACACAAACGCAACAAAACATAATATATTCAAAAACGCAATACAATTTAGAAACGACAACATTGTGCATATTATAACACATGAATATCAAACATTGGACGAAAATACTAAATTATTAATCAAAAATAAAAACTTAAAAATAAATACAAACTCAAAAAAAGGCGAAATAGATACAATTAATATTGAAAATAAGAAAATGTTAATTTTATGTCTTGATACATCAGCAACCTCGAAAAGAGTTATAGAAGACTTAATAAAATTAATACAAAAATTAAAAGAAACTTTAAACACATAGAAGATATTCATTTTTAGCATATCGAAAAATATTGAAATTTAAACATAAGTTGGGAACAAATAGAAAAAGTATTGAAACACAATTTTGAAAGCACAAAAATTAAAGTCTAAATAATATAGAATATTTTATACATTGTGACGAAGTCACAAGAGACCTCGTAGTGCTCCCGGAGAGTGTGCGGCCGCCATGTTGGCCAGCACCGGCCGGCAGCGGCGCGCCGCGCACACGCACTCGCGCACTAGACACGCACACGCGGATCGCGGACGGAGAGAGGGAGCGCGCGAGGAGAGACTAACTACGGCGCGCACGGGGAGGCCGCGC
>JAWWEQ010050422.1:0-11617 GCA_035583055.1 Torymus tubicola
ATTATGATGAAATATGATAAAATCATCTAAAAGATTAAGAGCTGTATAAGCTGTAAGTGCCACTAGTTGCGATAACTTTTATGTAGTAAGTTGCATATTTATAACTTTTTTCTTTACTAAATATTTATTACTTTCTTTTCGCGATCAAGCATTTTTCATAATCAGCATTAAATTTCTCTTGTAGTGATTCAAATTTTCTTCGGATATCCAATATATTAAAGATTTTTTTATTCTTCTTTATATGATCTGCTTTCATAGTATTAGAGTAAATTTTGTATTGCTATTTTCCTTTTATGTGTATGATTCATATCATTCTTTTAATACTTTAATTGCAGCAGCTTATTTCATTGTAGCAATTGATTTAAAATAATCATTATTTACAGGAATTTGTACCTGCTTAACAAGTTACTTTGATGTATAGAAGATGTTTAACTTGTGAATACTACCCGGTACTGTTTGACAGCTTGAGTCCGTACGTGCTGATGCATGTTACATTAAGAACATGGTAAGCAACATATTTTTTTTTTCAAATTGCATAATATATTTATTAACTATATGTACTTTATATGTTTCAGGATAGAGAAAAATTGGGGAGACGAAAATCATTCATTTTAGTTATTTTTTTAACATGGAGATTAAAGGCTATTTACTCAAAACATCAGTTTTAAAACTTTCGCGTAGACTTTCTCGGGCACAACTGGATGGATTTCATAATGTAAAGCTTAAAATACTTGCTTTACATTCATCTCTGCGCCAAAGCTCCAGTTTTTGGAAATTTTGGCTCTAAGTATTTTTTTAATGCAAAAAACCATAAAAACTCAAAAAGTAATAAAAAAAATGGTTTTTTGCATTAAAAAAATACTTAGACACAAAATTTCCAAAAACTGGAGCTTTGGCGCAGAGTTGAATGTAAAACAAGTATTTTAAGCTTTACCCGATGAAAATCCATCCAGTTGTGTCTGAGAAAGTCTACACCAAAGTTTATTTTTTGAAAAAATCATAGCTCTCATTAAAATGGGCTTAGGGACCTGGATTTGATTTTTTTTAACAATAATTAGTAATATTTATAATATTTTCATGTATTTTACATGTACTAATATTATAAATTGTTTTTTTAGGTCATTTTATGAACATGGGTTTATAGGTGTAAGACCCCCTTAAGAGAAAAAAAGTTTGCATACAAAGAAATTAACAACTTAAAAACGATAAATAACACAGTAGAATTATGTGGAATAAACATAAATAACATATCTCCGCTACTCAACATATTTGCATTCTATAGAATATATATAGATCACCAGATCAAAATCTAAACCAGAATCAATGGGAAGAAATTATTAATAGCGTTCAAAGTCCGCAAAAAAACTGCATTTTACTAGATGACTTCACTGCACGCCATACAATTTTGAATTACGACAATAGCTGCACTAACGGAGAACAACTTTTCAACACTATTGATGATTCCGATCTATTTCTACATAACTTAGACACCTATACGCATATAGATATACATAGAAATAAGAAGTCGAATATTGACCTCGTTATGTCGAGCAGTAACATCGCTCACAAATTAAATGTTACAGTTCATGACGAAACATGAGGATCCGATCATCATCTTTGTAAATATCAACATAGAAAGACACATATATCATAAGAATTCATTTAAAATTTACTCTGTTAAAACTAATTGGAATAAAGTTAGAAATCTCTTAGAAGAAAAATTTAATATTTTTTACTCTGTAGAATACGAAAATGCGTCGATAGTAAACAAATGTATACAATATATTGATGCAATAAACAACTGTATTATAGAATCAACACCTGTCAAACGCACCGTCCTTCCGGAAAAACATTGTAATCCCGTCTCATGGTGGAACACCGAGTGCGACCAATTAATACAACAAAGAAAAAGATTTTATAATATGTGAAATCGGACAACCTAGAGGATTTAAATTATAACAGAACAGTCGCATTGATTAAAAGAATATTTAAAGAAAAAAAAATCTAATTTTAAAGGTTTTGCTAAAAAAATAAACTTTAGGAAAAATATTAGCTAGACCTGACAAAAATGTAAAATATTTAAGAACAAATGGACAAAAGCTACGCCAATAAGCCTAACTGAAGACTTAGAAAATAGAAGCACATTGAATGACACCCTAGATAAAATTAGCCCTGCATGGGTCCCATCGGACCCCAACTATCTCCCAAAATGCGAAAAGAACAACTTTTTCAATGAACCGTACGCCTTTAGAGAATTTATTATTGCTCTAGACAGTAAGAACGTAAATTCAGCTCCGGGTCCCGATGGGGTAGATTACTATATTCTGTAATTCCTCCCACTAAAATATAAATTAATTTTACTAGATCTTTTCAATGATATGTACAGCTCAAAACAGTTCCCAGAAAGCTGGAAACAATCTTATGTAATGGGTTTGAAGTTTGCATCGTTGGAGTGCAACGAAACTTTAGAAATTTTTTTTTATTTTTAGTTTTATATATTAGATTTTGAATTTTCTTATGTGATTAACGTGCTATAACATAATCCAACATCAAAATAAAGATTTCACTGTATCGAGCAAATTTTTAGCTGTTTTATTTATTTGTGAGAAATTATTTCGTTGCGTCCCAACGTTGCAAACTTCAGATCCATCTTATGTACACTTCATAAAAAAATCTGACGTCTTGAACTACCGTCCTGTAGCCCTTTCCCCATCTGTAAGCAAACTTTTTGAGACACTTATTAAAAATCGTTTATCATGCGAGCATCACAATCTCCTTCCTCAGAGCCAAACCGGCTTTCACAAAGGCCAATCCTGCTCGGATAATTTGTCTAATCTTATGTTGTTTGTGGAAGAAGGCTTCAAAAACAATAAAAATACACTCGCAGCTTTCCTAGACGTTCAAGGAGCCTTCCACAATGTCGTTTGCGAAATTCTGTTAGACATATTAGCTTCAATTGGATGTTCTCAAAGGCTTATACTCTTTATAAAGTTTTAAACATTGTTTCGAGGATTTCGCTTAGGCGATATTCTCGTCGAGTCTAGCCTCGCAGCGCCTACCTTGACCGTGGCTCGTGCTTGTTTACACACACACGTATGGCTTAATACGGCTGTCTATGTTTTGATTTTGAGGATTCGGGAACGCAGCGGAAAGGAATCGTCGAATATTATCATCGGTGACGATGAATCGACGATAGAGAGATAGATAGATAGATATAATTTTATTTGCCTTCGCGGCAAAACTATTAATACAATATAATATACAATTTAAAAGAATAAAAAATGTATTATACATAATGCAAGAATAAACGGTAACATTTGATTTTAGAAATACAATGTCAAAAGTTTAAAATTAGACGAAACGAGGATCTTAAACTATAAGAAAATACAATAAAATAAATATACAATAAAATAAAACAATAAGAGTAAAAGAATAAAATAAAGATACCTATACAATGTAACGTCAAATTTTTATAAATTAATGCGATCGCAGCCAGTACTCCAGATTTATTGCAATTAATATCACAGTTAAAGCAATATTAAGTGAACAAGTCAAAGAATTAAAAATCTGATAGTACAGACTTTCAGTCTAAGAATTATAGGTATTAAAATTTAGTCAAGTTAGTCAGTCAAGCGATAAAACGAATAAAACAAAAGGTCCCCGTGTTGGCAGCTCCTAATACCCATATAAAGAGCCTAAGCGTCGAGGTCAAATAGATGTTGGCGCACCGCCCTCTTGAACGAGCAATAGGATGATAGGTGACGCAGTGACGGGGGAAGAGAGTACCATAAGTGAGTTTGTCGGACCTGAAATGACCCGGCACCCGATTGATGATTTACAAACCTAGGCCCAAGTTTCGGTTGTACGCCCCTACTGATTGGCCTGGGTTTTTGCTCAATAAACAAGGCAGCCAGATAACTTGGCTCTCGCAATCGTAATATTTTGTACAAGGGGAGGGCTGCGAAGTAAAGCCTGAAAGAGTCCGGTCTGAGTTAACCCAGGTGTCTCCTGTGGGGGGGGGGGGGGGTAATATGAGCATCCCTTCTGACTCCCAGGATGTATCGCACATATGAGTTGCTTAGTCGCTCTAGTCTACGTCTCTGTTCGTCAGTCGCGTCTAGTAGTACTACCGAACAGTAATCTTAATGTGGTTGAACTAATGTCTCGACTAACCTTTTGCGAAGCGTCTCAGTGGTACACGACCTTATAAACCGTAGGCTGTACAGAGCTTTGTAGAGGCAAAAGAGCAGGGGGCCCAGAACAGAACCCTGTGGTACTCCTAAGTTGGTTTCTATCCAGTCAGAGTTACCATTCTTATTTGTACAAACCATTTGTGTAGGACCTTGTAAATAGGACTTGACCCACAGGAGAGCCGATCTGGAGAACCCCAGCTGGTTTAGCTTCCGCAAGAGCTTAGATGGTGATATTGTATCAAATGCCTTGCTGAAGTCAAAAAGCAAGGAGAAATGCGAGATCGCTAATACCACTTCGCTCAGGTCTACACGGTGAAAACCATCGCACGCAAAACCATCATCACTAGCAGGCTTTATAAATTGTAGGGTATCCTCGATGTTTTCTAAGGGAGACAGGCAGACCCCGGAAAAGTGCGTGTAAAACCATGAAGATCTTCCTCTTTCCGCTTAGGCAAGAGGCCGAGGTTACGCATTTCCTTCAAAATATCCTTTTTAGCATCAAGAGCATCCATCAGTTGTTTATGTAGGAAGCAACTATGCTCTTGAGAGATGCGCACATCAACCTCGTTACTAAGTCGAAGAAACTCGGCGAGTAACGCCGTACGCCCGGTACGCTTGTAGCGTCTATGGGTCGCGTTACGCTTATCAACGAGCTGCCTCAACTCAGGACTAAACCATGGAGCATACTTTTTATTTACATTAACTGTTTTAAAAGGAGCTAGAATATCTATGGCAAAATTCAGATTATTGTTCAAACTTTCTAAAGCACCCTCCAAGTCGGAATCAACAGAATTCATGCCCAACCAGTCGCAGCTTGATAGTAGGTCATTAAGTGTACCAGGATTAATGCTTTTAAAATCTCTGTAGGAGAACGATTCTCGTACAGGCAACATCGATAATTGCATGTTTACTGAAACTGGGAAGGCATTCATTCTTATATGTACTTCGTCAGTACTTCGTCATTCTCGTCCGTAAGTATTACGTCAATCCATGTATGCGATTCCGGGCTTTTATGGTGCGTTGGGCCATGTTCAACAATTTGTAAGGATAGTTCCTTTGCAAGATTCCTGACAGTGTACGCATCCGCGTTAGTTGTCGACGACAGATCTGCATTTAGATCCCCCATGATGAACTTGTGGCTGTACTCAGGGGCAAGACCGCGCAAGAAGTCAGAGGTCGGTGCCTTCTTGCATTGCTATGTGTGGGGGTCTGTAGATGACACCGACTAGTATGGATGCCGAGTTACCCCACTGTGCTTGGCAAAACAGATACTTCGGAATTCCGAGTAGCCCCATTCTTTGAGTTTTGGAACAAGCCAAAATTTTTACACTGTAATCTTTGTGCTCGTACAGGGCGACTCCGCGACCATGAATATTACGATCCTGCCTAAACACCAAGTAACCATCAATCTGTATGAGAGTGTCGTCGACAACCGGACTCAGCCAGGATTCTGCAATACCGAAGAAATGATAGAAGGGATCCTCGACCAGAAATGTGCGTAGGTTATTCAAACGTGGTCGCAATGAATTTATATTCAGAAATCCCGCCTTAAGGAAACTACCATCCCCCGTCACTGAAGCAGATGTCGGTCCTAGTCAAGGATGCTGCGCTGATACAACAGGCTGTTCTACTCCTTGCCCTCTGCTAGCCTTCTCGCGATTTACTTTATCCCCATTTAATTTAGATTCGGGCGCATGTTGATTTGGAGCAGATTGACAAGCCGTTTGTATGATCTGTAGATCGGAAGCTGTAGAGAATGGATGCGCACGCTCACCTTCCTTACGTCTAGCCAGGAATCTGCCACCGGAATGACAAATATCTAATCTAAATATATCTAAAGCCCAGCTTTTAGGCAATCGATTTCAGGCTTTTGAAGGCCTGAAATTTATCTCGAAGTAACATTTCATTAATGAAGATCCTATGGTTTGACATGCAGGCGGCCGACGCCGGGCCAAGGAGTTCGACGTCAATATCATTGGTGGTTAGATAGTTGTTAGTGAGCACGCGCGTCGCTCGACTCGCTAGCTAGATTCGCTAGAACCTTAACGAGAGATTAAAACCAGAACCTAGGCATGAAAAAGGCATAGAATACTTCCAAAAATATGTAACAAGTTCAAACAAACCCTGGTTTTGTAACACAAATCTTTCGAGAAAAGCAACTGTCACCATAAATCGATGTAGAGTCAACCACTACAACTTGGTAGCGTCTCTATGGCGAGCAAAACTTATAGATAGCCCGAAATGCGACTGTTCTTATAATACTCAAGATCTCAACCACATAATTTGGAACTGTCCATTATATGAAAGTCAAAGAGAAAACTTGATTAACGATCCAAAAGACGAAACAGTACGCTCCATATAATATAAATTCTTTTCTTGCTGAATGCTATATTACAGCGTTAAAACTAATTTGTACATTCTTTGAAAAATGTGATCTTAGTACCTAGATTTAGCACCCCTCCGAAGGATTGCCACCTTGCCGTGTGCCTGGTTAGTTATCTAACCTGGGCCGGTGGGGGGGCCTTACTGCAAGAGTGCGAGCGATGCGTGCCCGACCCGTAGGCGTAAATGGAGTATGATTGACGGATTCGCGTAAAACAGGCTCTCCACAAGCGGGTGAAAGCATTCCCCGTAAAAAGGGCTCTCCCTCGGATGGGTATGCATGTAGCGTGAATGGGACCCCCTAAAATGAGTACGGAAGTGAAGTATGGTAGGAGGAAAGCGCCGCTCTCCGCAAGGAACGTCCGGCGTTGGACTCCCGGGTCGGGCACGTCTCGGACCCCAGCCCTGGTACAGAGGAGTGGGGAACGAGAAAGTTTGTACGGATCGAGCAGTAACGAAGAGCAATCCCCTGACGTGCCGAATGCGGCAGTGCCCGTCCGGAAACACTACACATACACACACACAGCACAGTAGAGATACACCAATACACCACACACACACGATGCGGGATAGATTATGGAAGCTCTCAATTCCCCGATCTGGGTCATCTGGCAAGGGACATCTCTTACTGGAGGGTACAATTTAAAAACTGTACCCTTGGGTTGTTCGGCGCTCCCAGGCCGCCAGATAGTACATGAGCCCGGGAAGGGGTAACAGTCCAACTCCCGGCTGCTCCACCAGCTGGCGAATAATCTCTTCCTGGGTAGCAGTGCAGGATGGTGACCAGATAGGGCCATGCTATCCAGGGAGGGGGGCTCTATCGAGGCCACCGGTTTGGGAGGGAGGAAGCTGCGCCTTTGTCTTCGGTAAGGGGTAATCTAAGAGTCAAAGTACTACCCGACCACTAACACAAATACACCCGGTGTAAAAACCACATGGAAATCGAAAAAATAAAGAAAGTAGTTTTAAAAGCGCCTAAAAACGTTGAGCTCCCTAGCTTCTTATTAGTAAATTCACAGCAGGACATGGTTTCGATGAACCGCGACACTGTTAGCACAGTTGAAAGTGGGAACAACACTCTGCAGGACGTGGGCCGAGAGACCCGCGATACTGAGGGGATTGTGACCAAGAAAAAAAAAAAGAACAAAGATAAGAAACCCTGCGGGGCGGAGAAATAGAGGAGGCTGTTGACCAATCGGAAGGGATATAGTGGATCGCTGATCCCTGCCGCTGGTTCATCGGCTCTCACTGGACCAGCCCCGAAGGTGAGAGACATCTCAGGAAAGGGATTGATCGGGATCAGCGGTACTGGAGGGTCGGGGGACGGCATCAAAGTGATCCCTGCCAAAAGGAACCGCGACTCGGACAGCTCCACTCCAAGAGAGATGAAGAAAAGATCAACTGAGGCGAGGCGGCCGACTTATAGTAAATCGGTCGACACTCCCCTTAGGATAGCGGTTATTCCGTAATTCTATCCGGAGGACGTTGAAGAACTGGGGACAAAGCTCAGGATGTTCCCGGGTAGATATAGCAATCAGATGGAATTCGATCACTGCGGTGAGGTGCTAATGAACAACATTGTTAGTGCTTATGGAAAAAAACTAGAAGACTTTTTAATAGGTCTAAGAAAACGAACAATCCAGCCGATGGAGAAGCATGACTCTCACGCATACGTGTTCCAGGCAGAAGTAAGAGCCAGAGCGGAGTGTGCTACAGTGCAGCTAACTATCCATCACCATCTGTTCAGACAGCAGAGCTGCACTGATGGCCCTCAGCTGCACCAGTATCTACTCCAAGGAAGTGCTACATTGCATTGATATCCTCACGGCCCTGGCCCGTAACAACGTGCTCACCCTTATTTGGGTGCCGGGGCATGTGGGGATCCGGGGCAATGAGAAGGCGGATCATCTGGCGGGAAGAGGCGCTCGCTGGGTCAGAGCGACTCAGTACTCGGTAGGCGTTCCGCCAGATGAAATTAAGAAAAGAACCTCGCTCTTAATGAGGGAGGAAATACTAAAGAAATGGCGGGAGTCATCAGGTCTAAGGCAAGCCAAGAGGATCTTAAGTGACTCCCCGCGAGAACAATGGCTTCAAAACATAGGTAGGCTGAATAAGCCTAGGCTAAGGAGGGTAATGGGCTGGCTCACGGGTCACTGGTGCGTCAGATACTATCTCTACAAACGCATAATTTTAAACTAGGGAAACTGCACATAGTGTGGAGGGCCAGAGGAGTGAACCGTCCATCTCTTTTGCCGGTGCCCGGCCTTTGTGGGCACTAGACGGGGGACGGTGGGGGGGAATGCTTCCTTCAGCCTGAAACATTAAGAGAACAGCGCCTTCAGTCCATCTGCCAAGTCACAGAGCGAATGGACAGAAGGCTCCAGCGCGGTGGAAATTAGAAAACGACAAAGCAAAGGGGTACAGCACAATGGGCGTTAGCCTGAGTGCTGGGCAGCAAGTCTCGGAAAGGAGCCGCTCGCCCGCCTCAACACATAGACATAGACATCTAGATTTAGCAACAAGCTTTAATCTTAAGTAACATATAAATATGTAATTTTGTAAAATATTGTAAAAAATTTTTTTTCTGTATATAGCTGTATAAACCTCCACAAGACGTTTTAGTAAGCTTAAATAATAAAAAAAAACCATTCCAAGCTATGATCTCATAATTTTTAATCTTATTAAAAAGAACATAGTATTAAAACTTTTATTTTCTATAATATTTGTTTTTTTGTAAACAAAGGAGAGTAGATAAGTTGTTAATTATTCTTTTTATTATTATATATTTTTTGTTAATTATATTATCGTTTGAATGGTATTTCGATTTTTTCAATCTTATTTGGGAGGACCCAGACGGTCTTAATGGAATTTTTATTTAAATTAAAAATTTTACTTATTTAAAAATCAGAAAATGAAATAAATTTATACTTAAACAAATGGTATAGTTACATAATTATTTGTATACAATTACATAGTACATTTAATATGGATACATATTAACCGTGTAACTCTCCAGAGTAATTCTGTCTAGATGAAATGAGTGGCCTTATATTACTATCTCCTTGCTCTGATTTTTATGGTTGTTTTCGCTGTTGTTGCACGACGCAAGTAGGCGCGGGATAGGCTGAATATAAACAAAGCAACAATCCCAAGCGTAGCTGTCTACAAACTACCCATCTCTCGTATACATTTTCAAATGTTCTTCAACTGGTGATGTAATCTTGGCTCATGCAGCAAAGCAAGGTAAGTTTTGCTACTTTGGCTGATGCATTATACATGTTGGGGGCAGAGAAGCTGAGAAAATAGTGGTGTTGAGCCCCTACTAGTCATGGATGGCCTGTCGCGGGGCTCCAATTCCACTCTATTAACAAGTAAGTCTCGTAAGTCTTTCCTCGATGCTTGCATGCCTCAGACATATTCTCCATTGAAGAAGTGTATTTAATATTACTAATTATGTGTTTTTTTTTGCAGTTGTAACACCACTCTCTTCCTGACGCTTTATCATTTCAAAGGAGACTAGTGTATTTTAGCTGTAACGCTGTCCGGACTTTCATCATCAGCAGGGGTTTCAGGATCTCGTCATCTTTAGCAGGAACGGGCATGGATGTAGCACTGGGAGCTCGCAGGATCCTTACCATGAATCGTCTATTTTAGTACATTTAAGCATTTGTGACATCCAGATGAACGTCACTGCTATATTCCCACTTAAGCCTTTTCTAGCCTGAAGTGAACCAAGAGCTAGGGATGGCAAAGTCGACGCGAATATTTTGTAGTTAAAAATGTTTGGTAATTTTATACTTTTCGACAAACTACGAGTTGCCTGCCTCTGTATTTCATACAGAATGAACCCATGTAGTTGTCGGGAATTGGGATATTTGAGTGAAGGTTCGAAAATAAGGAAAGAAAAGAAAGATATGCGAATAAAGTAGGTGCTTACGTTTTATTATTTAGTGTGTGTATGGTGCCCGGAACTGCTGGTCAACTCAGATGGTAGCGAGGGACTGACTAACGGCGGAGAGATGAGGGAAAAGTTTAATTCGGTTTCCTCCCTCTTCTTTCCCTCGTTAGACGCAGTTCCGAGGTGTAATGTGTTGGAGACAATTGAGTGGCCAATACGGCGTAGGCGTTACAATAAAGGTGGGCCTAGGGCCCATAGAAGCAACTAATTGGTTAGGCTGGTGACGCAAACCTCCCCTAATTATAACTATGGTTTCTGTCCCTTTCACAGAGATGACACTAGTTGTATCATTTCTATACTTAAAATTGTTAAACATTTAGTTTTATATTATGAGAAATTATTACAAAATCTATGTGTGTTCGATGAGAATGTATAAATGTATGTTATATGTATTAATTGTTATAAAACATATAATTATAGCTAGGAAATATATTCTAGAGTTCTGTATATAAATGTTATCTTAATTAATTAAATAAAACTAAACGGTTACGAATATAATGAACTTACATACAAGAATTTGAAGTATTATTAAAAATTAATTACTAAATAGGAGTGTCCGTATATTACACGTATTTATAAATGCTGTCTTAATGAACTGGTAAACTAAACGTTTGCGCATATAATGGATTTATATTTAATAATTAATAGTATTCGCAACTTATAATTTGATGCATACAATTAGGTTAAAATATTTGAATTTTTAATCGTATTCCTTATATTTACTTTCTTATGCATATATAAATTTGGTATATTATTTATTTGTCTATACACAAACATAGATGTTTCAATAAAACGGTTGAAAATAGCGATCAAATGATAATAGTTGATTAAAAGTTATATTATAACGCATGTGTAAGAATGTAGTTAACACGTGTGTGTTAGAAAATTTTGAAATATATATAAGTGGTTTCGTTTGATTGCTTGACTTTGAGTTGTCTGAATTACACAAAATTTGTATTGGCTTCATCGATAAATTATTCTCTATTACCTAATAATATTTAAAAGTAAAAAATTATAAAAATAATATAAATGGTATGAAAACTCGAAGAATGTTTTCATGGTCATATTCGATGGGATTTTCCAG
>JAWWEQ010050423.1:0-11614 GCA_035583055.1 Torymus tubicola
TTACGAAGCGATTTAGGTGATTTTAAAAGAAAAAAAAATTTTGACCTCTCGATTCACCTGAGAACTGCCCATACATAAATCTTTTTTTTTTTTTTATTACTCAATTTTTACGTTTTTGTTTATAACAAAAGAACAGTAATAGCTAGAAAATTAATTTTTTTAGAAAATATAGGTAATTCAATTCTCGTTCGAACGCCATACATCCCATTCAGATACATAGTGCCGTTCTTGAGAAATTACGGATTAAAAAAATAAGTACAAAAAATTTTAACTTCAAGTATCTTCGAAATTTATGGATCAATCCTTTTGCCCAAAGAACTGTCTCGATTCGTATATAAAATCTACCCCTGTAAAGAACTTCAAAGTAACTAAGTAAATTGTATAAAAATTATTTTTTTTCTCCAAAAATAATGAATAAAAAAGCTAAAAATTTAGTAAGTTATAGTAGTCAATATCCTTTATAACCAAAAAAATATTCATGTTAATATCTTTTTTTAATTTCGAAATATAACCTATTTCCAAAATATTACGTTTTCATCAATAACTTGTGACGAAATATAGCTGTCGACTTCTTTTTTTTTTAAATTGTAGAGAATTTTATTCTGTATACAGAGAATTCATAATATATAAACAATATTTTGTCTAAATATTAACAAAATCGAAAATAAAAATTTTGAATATTGAAAAATGTCTATAAAAAAAATTTATTTTACAAAAATAGTATATTCACCCAAAGACTTTGAACAAAGTCTAAAAAAATGATCACTGAATCGTTAAAATCGGTCCTGTAGATCATGAGATATCAGCGTTGGACATACATACACACATACACAAAACTTCCTCTAGGAGGAAGCAAAAATTATTGTAACGTTACTTGGTTTACTAAATTTAACATTTGTTGTTATAAAAATAAAATATTAAGATAATGTTTATTATTGAATGATTTTTGTTTCCTGCAATATACTTGAAATAAATATTTTATTAAATCAAATATTAATAATAAAGAATATTAGTTTTAAATGTTAAAGAAATCTGCTAAACTATTTTTAAAAACCGCTACCAATTCATTCACATGTACCTTTCTCAATCTTAATTTACTAATTCCTTTAATTAATTTTTAATTCCAATATTTAAAATTTAATACTTTATTTTTTACGGTGAGACTACGTTAAATGGGTTGTGACGGCTACATAAGGGCAAAGCACTACAACGGAAATATCCGTAGTGTGAATATGGATACGTTGTACAGCCCCAAATATCGCACAAGGTATTGAAGAGGCACTTTCGAGTTTATACAGAGGTGAGGTATTTCATTTCTTAAGTCTGCTGCGCGATCTCCCAGTTGATAATAAGAATATTGCGCTGGAGTAAAACGACGTTACGTTCTTCCAGACTAGCTCTCAAGCGCAGCAAGGGTATAGTGCTGCCCGGCCGTAAAGCAACAGAGCTGATGCTATCGTGACGATGGAGGACGTTAATACTCGCTATTTGGGTAGGGGATATAAAGAGGTGTGATACTGCTCTAGTGGTGTGACCAATGTGGTTACCACACCTGATCAAGGGCAAGGGAGCAGTGCCATCGGTACGATCGTCTAACTGCTGGGCGCTCGGGCTACGAGAAAACCCCGAAAAGGGTACACATGACTCATGATGTTGCCAAGTACGTCACATAGTGCCGAATTTTCCAGCTTTGCAAAGTCGAACAGAGCTCATGAGACGTCGCACAATTAAGCGTCCTTGACTAGTGGTGGTTTGCGATATTATGGGACCATTTCCCAAATCAGTACACGGCCACGTCACGTACATTCTCGTCTCCCAGGATCTGTTCACGCGCTGGATCGAGGTGATTTCAATAAAAAAAGTGGATTGGAAATCGGTGATGAAGGAACGCAACGAACGCGTATGCCTGCGATGGAGTTCAAGAATGCAGCTGCAGAGGTGTTCTTAAAAGAGAGATGCGTGCATAATAAGTATACTACACCCTATCACCTGCAAGCCAATCCCCTTGAGAGCGTTAAATGCACGGTGAAGACGATGATCGTGTCTTACGCCGAAAAGAATCATTGGTTGTTGGCGTTCACTGCCATACTCAATTACGGACGAAAGCCTGAGCAGAGACAATAAGAGGCTCTAGATAGCTGGGCCGCGCGCATGGGCAAGCTCCGAAAATACACGATCGGGCGGCGGTAGACGCGCAAGCGGAGCAGGCTAAACAAGTCAAATGTTATGAAGTGCATCGTCAGCCATCTGAATTCGGTCTAGTGGATCGGCTATAGAAAGCGAATAAGGTCTTGTCCTGAGCAGCTGAGGGGATAACGGCCAAGCTAGCCCCGAAATTCGCGGGGCCCTAGACGATTGTAAATCTTCTAGGTCAAAACACTTATGAGTTGTAAGATGAAGATAGTTCGACAATCCACCCAGTCGCTCCGGTTCGATTCCCGAGGCTATCGTTTACTTTTCTTCTCCTTTTTTCGGTATCCAGCCCGTTATATTACATAAATAATAATGAAAATTTAGTTACCAATGAGATTTTATTTAATTAAATTTTAAAGTTTAATTATGAATTCGATATTATGTAATTAAGAATTAAAACTTAGTTATCAATTAGTTAACATATATAATAGATAACTAAATTTTATTTATCAATTACGTAACTAAAATTGAAAATTTAGTTATGAATGAGATTTTAGTGAACTAAATTTCAAAGTTTAATTATCAATTAGATATTATGTATTTAAGAATTAAAATTTAGTTATCAATTAGATTTTATTTAATTGATAACTAAATTTTAATTATTAATTAAACTGAAAATTCCATTACATTTTAGTTAACTATTTACAACACTGGATTTTATGCATGTGATGTTGAAGTAAGCAGCGCAAAAATCAAAATACGCTGTAATAATGATATAGAATACATAGAGATATAGAAGATCTGTAAATCTTAGCAGAGATCTTAAATATATCTGTTATCGAATTTTAGTTCTATACCTTATAATAGAAAAAAAAAAATTATTGAAAATTGTTTAAAAAGAATATAATATAGATAAAATTTCAACATATGTCTTTGAAGAATAATATAAGAGTTGATAAAAATAAAAATAAATTTGAAAAATGTCTTTTGAATAGATGTAAAAAACTAATTTTAGTATCAAGAAATATAGACGTTTTAAATTCAAACCATGAAATTATAAGTAAATGAGACGGAGATACAAGAGAATATGAATACATTATAACGGGTAGCAAGTACAATATTTTCTGTGAATAATAATTAATACATATAACTCGTAGCAAGTATAAAATGCGCAGTGAAAAATATGTATTTTAAAGATAAACCTTACTGATGAGTCCGCTGAACAGATCTCGGACCCTATCCATAACAATCCTATCTATAACAATGCCGAAAAATTTTTTTCAATACCAAATTATAAGATACAAAAAAAAAATAAAAACAATACAAATTTATAATTTTCAACCTTTATTTTTTTAATTTTCAAATATGTTAAGAACAGTATATATTTAAAAGTATTTATTAAATTTATAATATTTATTAACTGAATTAATTAATTTAAATTGACTAATCGAATTAACTCAACCGAGTGAGCATTAGCGAGCGAGGTAATAACGCTAGTAGTAAAATAAATAAGGCTGATGGGGTGGTTGTGCACATAATGGATAATATTAACGAGATTTCAGAAATTATAGAAATTGGTAGATTAAAAATTTTACACACTTTTATTAAATTGAATAACAATAGTATCTAGAAATATTTTCTATCTACAGATCACATGGTCTGGATAATGAAAGCAATCGTGTGAATATATATCGTGTGAACGAAAGGACGATTTATACAAGTTAACGAAAACAAATCTACACTATAAAGAAATAACAACAGAATATAATACCTATAGTAAAATGTTAAATAAAGTAATCAAAGATGCAAAAATAAAATATGAAAAAAATCTAATTAAAATGAACAGTAAAAATTTTAGAAAACAGTGGAACCATGACACTAAACTTGGTAAAAATAAAAAAAAAATTAAATTCTAATATCAATCAACTTTTAGACTCTAACAATAAAATTATTAATGAACCTATACGAAAAGCTAATTATCTTAATAATTATTTTTGCAGTGTCAGTAAAAACTTACATAATAAGATAAAAACGCCTGCTAACAAAAAACTTAAGATACCATATCAAAATCCTAATTCTATTTTTATCGAACCAACTGACATGAACGAAATTATAAAAATTATAAATAATACGAAGGTACTAAAGTGCATTTCTCATCAAATAGCTGATGCACTGGCCCAGCTATTCAATCTGTGCATTGAAGATTCAGTTTGGTCTAATGCTTTGAAATCAGCAGAAATAGTTCCAATTTATAAATCTGGTTGTAGAAATAAAGTAACCAATTATAGTCCTACTTCTTTAGTTATAAATTTAGCAAAACTTTTTGAAAAAATAATTTACACTAGATTTTACGCTTTCATTGATAAAAATAAATTGCTAGCGGTTAAGCAATTTGGTTTTGTTAAAGATAAAGAACTAAAGATACTTTAAGTTCTATCACTACAAAAATATATGAAAATTTAGATAAAAGTAAGCCAATTGCAGTTACTTTTCTGGATCTTGCTAAAGCATGTGATACTATAGATCAGAAAATACTTCTAGGTAAATTATATAATTATGGAATTAGGGGAAAAGCAAATAAACGTATTCAAAGCTACTTAGATAATAGAACACAAAAAGTAAAGTTGGGTCAGTGTTTCAGTGATGATGGATAAATACAGGAGTACCACAAGGTACAATCTCTGGACGTTTATTTTTCATCCTGTATGTTAATGATTCTAATAATAATGCCTGAAAATACAATTTTATCATATGCTGATGAGACAGCGATAATATCGACTGGTAATTCTGGGAATGAAGTTCATGTCGGGATCAACAATTATTTAAGAATAGTAGCTGATTGGTTAGCCATAAACAAATTATCACTCAATATTGATAAAATAATATAATATTTTTGGATTTTCAAAGGTTTTTAAATAATAACAAAGCAGAATTCCTCTAAACTTTATGTTTTATTTAACTCTATGATAACTCTAAAATATTCAGACTCTATATAGTATTCAGGAGAATACAAAATCCTTAGCGACTCGGTCAGAGTTCAGCGATCGACTGACTCTTGACCTACGTCTTCACAGCTCACGTACAGACCCTTGAGATTTAGAGAGTATAGATCGATAAGGGAAAGTCAATCCTCTATCAAGAAATATAGACGTTTTAAATTCTCGATGTTATCGATCTCGACAAAGCTTTTACTCTAGCACTCCCTCCCTTTGTCAATTATTTATTATAATAATCAATAACTCTTACGTTGATCTGTGAACATAAAAATACATGAAATAAAATTTTAATTATATTAAACATAATATTTATTTTATATATTAAAAACTTTTAATTATTTCAATCTCTCAATTCAACATTTTATCTCTTAAATATTTCTAACGATAATGGTTTTGTCATTATATCTGCTATATTCTCTTTAGTTGCAATCCATCTAACTCTTAATTTTCTTTCGTCAACACATTGTTTGACGAAATCTCCATGTGTATCTGCCATATGTTTTCTGCTGCCGCTTGCTTCTCTTTGTTTTAAATTCTTATGAATTTCTTCTAAACTATCATCGAACATCTTAAGTTTATGACTTCCATCCTTTTTAGTACAGTCTCCAGCTGATTTGTTATCACACCAGATTGTCACGGGAAAGAGGATTTTTTCAATGATAAATCTGGTTTACCTAGCGATATTAACTCTTGGCAAGCGTCACTCATTACCAAATACTCCGCTTGGCATGTAGAGAGTGTCACATATAATTGTTTATGACTTCTCCAAGCTACTGTATCGCCAAATAATTTAACAACAAATCCTCCTGATAAAATAGCATCTTCACAATCTCTAAAACATGCATCTGTCGACGCTTCTAACTTTCCAGTTACTCCTATATATTTTAATCCTGCATTAGTAGTACATCTTATTTATCGAAAAACTCTTTTTACATCCATCCAATCTTCCTCTGTGGGCTGCAATTGTTTTCTCGCTAGATAGGGACGTGTAGCGTTCGACAAGTACATTAAACTACCAATAGCTTCTCGATAAGATACTCTTTTTATTTCGTCTTTTTGTTCTGTAGCCAAAGATATAGCTAATTTATCGTGCAAAGCTTCTATTTTCGTAAGAAACTGTTCACCTATAGTATACATTTGGACGCTAATTTTTGGTTTTGGAACTGAATCCAATTCTTTAGTATTTGCTGTGAAAAGTAAAAACTCTAAATTAATACCTGGTTTTCTCTTAAATTATATATGTCAGGCCCGACTATTTAAATCTTAAAACATCTAAATTAATTAATTATCATAAATTAATTATTAACAACTTTAAGAATCTTTTTAACATCTTAAATTTCACAGCACTCTAAATTTTATGAATTTGGCAAAATAACGAAAAATCAACAAAGAGAGAAAAAAAAAATAAAGTCAATATATACGAAAGAAAAAAGCATCTCTTACTCTTATCATGTTTCTCAACACCGTTATTCTTCTGGTAACTTGGTTCAGTACTTTTAGCCTCTATAACCTCTTCCACTCTAGGCTCCTCTATAGTTTCTTCTTGTTGAGCTTCATTCTCTATTATGATTGGACTTTCGACGTCACTATCATAATCGACGAGAGAATGTATATTTTCGTCAGATATATTAGCCATCTATTGTATTTCGGGATTAAGAAACAAACTCTTTTGTAAAACATTCTATTTAAAAATAATGATAAGATATATGCCTCTTAATTTTCTATGAAATATTCTTAGATACTCTAAAACTCTTAATACCAGATATCCTCTAAAATTTTTATCTCAATTACAAAAGAAAATTGTTTTGTATTTCTAAATCAGAATGAATGCACAGCAATTCAAACTGACTTGAACCAGAAACTCAGTTCTTCTGCAAAAACTACACGCTCGTGCACACCACTTTTTAACGTTTGATTTTAAGCACGACAATAAAATCTGTTAAAATCGGGCTGATCACGCACACAGAACGGAGCCTCTACAGTTTCGCATTAGTTTCCTAGTCAACAATAAAATTCTAACGCACAGCAAATATTATTTCATTGTTGACCCCGAAATATTAATTTTAGAATCGAATACAAAAAAAATTTGTATCGACGTTGGCATAAAGCAAATACTGTTACAAGTATTGTTTTATTGCATGGAAGTTAAAAAAACATCTTTATTTTGTCGACAACTCTAAACATCTAAATTATTGTTAACATTCAAGCATCTTAATATATTAACCCTCGACAACTCTAAACATCTAAATTATTGTTAACATTCAAGCATCTTAATATATTAATCCTCTAAATTTAAAATTGTTTTAGAAAGAAAACACTCTTAAAATAACTCTAATCGAAGAAATGTAAACTTTTCTTTCTTCGCTTTAGCCGTTTTAGAAACATGACACATGAGGCGAGTTGTCGTTGTTAAGAGCAGGTCGTAATCCAATGCAGAGATCTAGACAGTATAGATCGATAAGGGAAAGTCAATCCTCTATATTATCGACCTCGACAAAGCTTTTACTCTAACAAATATCACTTTCGGTATTTATTATGATAGCGTTCCTGCAAATTTTGCTATTTTTATAGACAAACAAAAATTAAAAAGAACTGAAAGTTCTAAAAATTTAGGAATTATTTTTGATTATAATTTAAAATGCGATAAGCATATTGATTTTATTACAAAAAAGATTAAATATCTATTATTTATGTTTTATAAGTTATCTCAAATTATGACCGCCAATACTCTTAGAATGATATATTTTGCATTTTTTCGTAACATTATAAACTATGGTATAATAGCCTAGGGAGATGTTTTTAAAAAAGGAGTTAAAATACTACACAGAATATGCAGACCAGAATATTAAAAATAATCAATAAAAATTCCTTTGACAGTAATGTTCTATTAAATGTTAAACAATTATTCGATTATGAATCAATTGTTTATAATTATAACCTCTTGAAGAACATATTTAAATTCTAGTATAATATAAACTTCTAGTTTTCATAAATATACAAAGTTTCTTAATTTCTTTCGCATTTATTGCAATAATATCTTGTCCAATATGATCTACCATATTAATACATATAACGTTTCCAATATAGTGCTATTCGAAAAAGTTATTTTTATGTTTTGTCATTAAAAATTATTCACTAACAGTGCGCCGCGTAGCGAGAAATAATGAAAGCGCTGACCTTCGAATGACCTTGAAATCGTCACATTAAGGTCAAAAAGATGAAAGTCGTTGGCCCCTTCATAGTCCAAACATTTGTTCAAGAATTAATCTCAAAAAGTTAAAAAAAAGCATCTTTTGGACAATTTTTTAACATTTGTCAACTTTTGTCTAAACAGTTTTTTCATATCTAGCTTACCATCAAAAATATTTGAGTGCGTCAATTAAAATGTGCCACCGTGTATTACGATTGTAACCCAACCCAACCCAACCTTGCAACATGTAAAACAATAAGAAAATAGCGGGTTTTTGGCATTTTAAACAGAAACTATGTGTTCTGGGTTAAAAACTCCAATGCCATTGTAAAGAACGAGAAAAAATACATGTTATTCGTCACAGATATTTATCTTTCCATGATTTAACCTAATTTTATAACAGTAAAACACGTGAAAAATCGTAAAAAAAAATGCAAAATAACAGTTGTCTTTATTTGATAAAGAAGTTTCTATCGATATCAAACGAAAAATGGCGGAGGCAATGCAAAAAAAATGACATGGTGAATAATGAAGTTCCTAAACGATTATTTATTAACAAAATGGAAGACTTTTAAGAAATAAATATATAGATTACTCCATGAATTCCAACTCATTGAACCGGTTAAATAGATTTAAAATTAACGAAAATGTTTTGAACTTAAACGTTGAAGAGTGGTCACAAAATTATGATTATTTAAAAGGTTTGCAAATTTTTAGTAATTTAAGAATAGTAAATGATATTTCAGAAAGAGAAGTCCACTTATCTAGAGATTTTGCAAATTTACTTACGAAAATGAAGAACAAAATAGTACTTTTCTAAATAATGGACTTACGCACCTGTTTCGAATTGCATTTCTTACCGCAGGTGCCGAAAAATCATACCAAACTTGTGATTTTGATGTTAGAGTGGTATAAATAATATTTGCTTAAACTTTTAAGTTCATACAAACAGGAATTTTCCAATACAAATAAGGAAAATGTTACAAAGAAAATGAAACTTGATAGTTAATGTAGTACTATAAGACTTTTGTGTAAATATAGCATAACCTCTATGGTGTAAATAAGATTTATTATTTTTATAATTTTATTTTTATAATTTTATATAAATAAGGCTTTTTTATAACAACTCTGAAAGGGGTCTAATATTTATAAATTTTATCGAAGAAAATAACAAAAATTATCTAAACAATTAATATTATAAATAAAAAACCGCTGCCAATTCATTGTCCCGTTGCTTCCTCAAAATTATTTTGTTTATTCTTTTAATTAATTGTAATTATTTAAATTAATAAATTAAACAACTTTTTAAGCAAAATTAAAACTCTAATTTTTCTATTAATTTATTGTTGTTTAATTTGTTTATTTAGTGGATTGTATTCCTCTATACTGTATAACGGGGTAGAATTCTCTACGCGTAAGATACTTGTGCTACGCACATGCAAGGGTTTTACGTAAAAGAAATCCTGCTGTCCGGCAGTTGGCACAGTGGCATAGGGGAAGAACATCTGCCTCAAGCTTTTACTGTAGAAAGCATAGGCTTCTTCCTACTCGAGCGCCTCTTGCGCTGCGGCACTGCTGCCAAATTCGACGCGAGAAATCTAGACTGCTGGCTCTACCTAGTTTTACCCGTAGCAGCCGGTTATCCCCTACAACACCGCTTGTTTACAAACAGCGGCTATTCTTCTCTTGCCTTTCCGTTACCATTGCTACTCCAGGAGTCGTTCTCTCGGCTAACTGCAACTGAAAAGGGGTAGAGGACGGTATTCCGGAAGCATGCACGGGTCGGGCACTATAAATGAAAATGCGTGATTCGAGATGTAAGATAAAAATAAGACTCACTTTATTCAAAGTTTGAAAGTAAAAGTTAAATCAAAGTAAACGCATAGGCCTAGACGTTTACGGAAACGGGCGCGCCGCTGGCTCTCTCGCTTCCCAAACTAGACGCACAAATAACGCGGCTTGCAACGCCGAATTTTATCTTACCGCGAGGTATCCGCGCACGCAACAATATAATCATATCTAACAACAAGTCATATGGGACTTACTCTTGGCTGAGCAGCCATCACAGTCGTCGCGCAAGTAAAATCAGCGGGAATGGAGCGTCGGTTGTGGCACGCGGCGATGTCCGCGGTTGCAGGCAGTGGAGGCGCGTCACGGTAATTATTCACTCGCACGTCACTCTACTCAACAACATGGCTTTACCTCTTCTTCTCAGTTCGTCTTGTTCGCGCCCCGCATGGTGCGCTATCGGTCACGATCCGTACAATCCTAATATCAGTGCCCGTCATAACTGTCAATCCTAACTTTTCTCAAAACATATTGACCGTTTATTTTGGGAGTTATAAGTTTTTTAAAAATAAAAAACATTTTTGTTTATAACAAAAGAACCGTGATAGTTATATTCTGTGTTTTTATTTAAAAATAGGTATTTTTAGTACATAACGATACATGTGCCTTAAGTAGCCGATTATTGCACGGCGTAAAAGTAGCGCCCGAGTGCGGCGAGGTCACTATTCTGATCACTACACTGGTCACGAGCAGGCTACTATTGCACCGCGAGATTAGCGCACGAGCGCAGCGAGTGTGATAAACGCAGTGCAATAATGGGCTACTTAGGTCACGGATAGGCGTGACTTAAGCGTTGGCTTAGGCTACACCGTGCTATAAAATTCATTTTCGAATGCTATACATCTGATTCTCGAGAAATTATGATTTGAAAAAAGATAAAAAAAAATTTAACCTCAAATATCTCCGAAACTTATTGACCAATTATTTCGTCCAACGATCCGAGAACTATACAAAATCTACCTATAAAAAGAATTTTGAATCGATTAAGTCAATTTTACTTCCGTAATCGTTGGACATACAATACTCGTTTTTTTCATTTTTCAATTTTTTTCACACAAACTAACCAAAAGGATGAATTCAAATTTTTGTAGATTACAGCTATTTATATTCTGCACTATCGCGATTTCTCTCAAAGAAATTAACCATTTAGTTTGGGAGCTATAAGTTCTAAAAAAACACACATTTTTGTTAACAACAAAAGAATGCGATAGCTACAGAATTTCTTTCTTTATCTAAGTATAGATTTTTTATGCTCTTTCAAATTACATCAAATAATTTTTTTAAATGTATATACGTACAATTCTATGAAAATCTGTGATCAAACTATAAATGTTATTTTCAAAATATTTGTTTTTAGCATACTTATGACTTTTGGTTTTTCTTGTTGTTTGTAGCATACGTAAGAGAGATTCGCTGTTGTATAATGCTTATCGGGGGTATACTATTT
>JAWWEQ010050424.1:0-11611 GCA_035583055.1 Torymus tubicola
TTTAAGAAGTAGTATGTAGTTTTAGTCTGTAAGAAACCATATACTCCGGACCTGCAAACAGGAAATATATTTTCCTCAGCAGGGTTACTGTAATGTAATGTACTCTATTGCAATGTACTCTGGATAAATAAATAAATAAATAAAAATAAAGTAATTGCAAAACGTTGAAATGTGGGATATTGCGAGAATCATGTAAAAATAAATACAGAAAAAAATTATTACTGAAATATTTTGGTCACTATATATTAAATCGCATTATTACATATTTCACCATTATATTGAAATTATTGTTTGTATTTTTGATGGCTGTTCGTCATTGTCGGATTGAAATGAGAAAAGGGTTAATGTGGATTTTCTTTTATTCTAAGTGGTGGACCTTATTGATGAGACAATATACTAAGAATTGATCACCTTCCAAGATCAAAAATATGATATTGTTGTCCGGGCATATTACGTAAATGTAGTGGGTTCTACAGACTAATAAAATATAAAGCGCACGTGTGTGAGCATAAAAAACCATCAAACCTCGTTCATCATACATAGCGAGGTTTTAACCTTTAGACTGCCGGCAATTTTACCTGAAAAAATGATATTTTTTTAAGGTATAATTTATGTATACAAAGGTGAGTTAAGTGCAGAGGTATATTAAAGATCATAGCTGGCACATATATGCGCCAGGCCGGCAGTCTAAAGGTTAAATAATCAATCCATAATCTCATCATAGGTTATGAGCCCATTGCTACGCTTGCTCCGCAGAAAAGTAAACGTTATTCGTGAAAGTGTAATGTTATTGTGTGCAACTAGCGTACGCTAGTATTCAAATTTCGGAGTTCCGCTCAATGTTCGAAATGGGTGAAGATATTAACGTAAAAGGACTAAAGAACAATTTCATTTTGTGATTTCTTGTGGTACGGCCAAAGAAATTTGGGATAAACTGTGCATGATTCACGAAGAGTGCTCATCCACGAATAGAATCAAAGCTTCCATAGTAGCAAAATGGAAGAAACAGATACCGTGGTTTCATTCATGGTCAAAGTCCAAAATCTTGCTCGTCAGCTCAGAGACATTAATTATTCCGTGCTCGACGAAACGATTGTTGGCAAGATACTTGCGGGATTACCCAGCAAGTATGGGGCATTTCTTAACGTGCGGGAAAGTATGAAGCCAAGTCGTCAGACGATCGCCGTTCTTCAAAAAAAATTAATAAAAGAAAAGATTAACTTCGGAGGAAGGAGTTCTACATGCATTTTCGGCAGTAAGCCTAAATTCGTATAAGAGTTATAGACACCACTGTGTCTACACGTAGGAGTTTAAGGGTTGTGTTTGAAGACGACTACGTTCAGCTGCTCGATAAAGGCACAGGAAAAATTGTAGCGCAAGGCCAGAAATATCAAGGAGATATTTGTCGTATGTGGCTGAAGGTAGTTGCTCCAGAAGCAAACCTAAGCGGCTGTAGCCTGGAAATCCTACACAAAATACTGGGTGACGTCAACAAGCAAGTTATCAAGAAAATGGTCAAGGAGCAACTGTTAATGGCATTGGGAAACTAGAAAACAAGAATTTTTTTTGTGAAGAATGTCAATATGGAAAGATGTACTGGTCAATGAAAAAGAAATCTGCCACTCCTGAAGAATAATTTGAAGAGGGTGAGTGCATGTACATGGACTTATTTTTTTTTAAAGTAAAGATTTTACTTTCAATCATTTTAAGGAATTCTATGAGTCTTTGTGCGCAAGGTATGGAAGGAAAATGAGAAGGCTGAGGGTCGACAATGGAAGAGAATTTGTAAATAACAATTTCCAGGCATTTTTATCTATCAAAGGGATTCATCTGGCTACTTCAACTTCGTATAGTCCACACCAAAATGGAGGAATTGAGCGAAAAAATAGAACTATGGTGGAGGCAGCAAGAACCATGCTATTAGACAATAGTCTGCCGCAAATTCTCTGGGCAGAGGCTGTGAACACTGCAGTCTACACACTGAATCATACACTGCTGACTACCAAGGATTCAGGTGCAAGACCATTTCAATTGTGGTCTAGACGGAAGCCTGACATTACCCACATGCGACCTTTGGAATTTCAGCGTTTGTCCATATTGGCAAATATCGCACCTAAAAATATGGGACACAAGTTTGATACGAAGGCTATCACATACCTTGTCGGCTATGAAGAAGAGTGTGAAAACTATCGTCTATTCGAACAAACCAAAAGAAAAGTGATAGTTGCCTGTAATGTGAAATTCAATAACCTTGAAGATGTGAGAACTGATATAGTGATCAAGCTTGGAATGAAATCTGATGACAACATTCATGAGGGCAGTGAGGAGCAGGACCAGAGCAGAAACGAACCCATGAATGAGAGCAGAGATTAATCCATGGATGTGAGCGAAGCTGAACCCATGGAGGAGGACAACGACATGATTATGGATGAAGTATCAGAACCAGCCAAGCAGCCCATAGTGACAGTTCCGGAGGGAGAGCACATATCTATTGTAGAGAGAAAGAAGAGGAAACTGGAAGATACAAGAATCTGCTCTTGAGCCCTGAGAGACAGATCCTGCATCAAGAAGCCCGGGAGATATGCTAAAGCAAATGTGAGTGAAATTGCTGAGCTTGCTAACTACAAGGAGACCTAACGTCATCTGGAGCAACATTTTGGAAGGATGCCATCGAGGACGAACTGGCTTTACGTTACAGTACATGGTAATATAAAGCGATACAAGATAAGGTTATGTGCAAGGGGCCTTCGCCAGAGACAGGGAGTAAATTATGAGGGAACGTATACTCCTGTAGTAAAATATGAATCACTAAGGCTTTTGTTCGCTATTGCAGCCCATGAGGATCTTGAGGGTTGAAGCTACAATTTAATATGAAGTCGGCCTTCCTCTATGGGAAGTTAGAAGAATTAATATACGTCAAGGTTCCAGATGGACTAAAAGTACCTGATCCCCAGAAGAAAGTCTGAAAGCTCAACAAGGCTCTGCATGCATCCGGTCTGCAACATCCGGTTCTGTCATTTTTTGAGAAAGTTTGGTTTTGTGAAGTGTGATTCAGAGTGTTCAATCTTTGTAAAAAATAACAGTACTAGTGGATGTGTATATCTTGCACTCTTTGTGAATGATGGTATGGTAATGAGAAGGAATTCGAGTGAACTGAATGAAATTGTAAAGGCACTCATGAGTGAATTTCAAGTTAAGGTTGGGCCAACTGGTGTTTTTGTTGGTATCCAAATTGACAGAGACAGAAAGAAAAACTATGTTTTTACATCAAAAGGCCTATGCAAAAAGAGTGGTAGAAAGGTTCTTTTGGGAAAGATACACACCAGCTGACTCAAGCTTAACTTTGTTTACGGCTAAGAGGGAATGTGACATAGATGTACCGTATAGAGAAGCCATTGGCTCCCTAATGTTCTTAGCAGTAGTGTCAAGGCCTGATTTGGCATATATTGTTAATTATTTGTCAAGATTTATGTGTAATTATGAAAAGTCCCATTGGGAAGCTGTAAATCGTGTAATTAGATATGTAAATACTACTGTAGACTATAGAATAGAATGTAATCGATGTGAAAAAGGACAGTGTGTATGTATTTTTAGATACAGATTTTGCAGGCGACAGCGAGAGTTGAAAGTCGACTAGCGTTTAGTTATATGTTTAGCTTTAGGTCCAGTTGTTTGGTTTTCAAGAAGACAGTCCATTATTGCTCAGAGTACTACTGAATCTGAATATATGCGAAAATCTCCAGAACATTTGAGTTTTCATTAAAAATAGACTAACTGGTGTAAAATTGCAAGTTAGGCCAATATAACGAGCATTTATAATACTAGTAGAAACTAGAAACTTTTGAGTTAATTCTTTGAAAAATTTGGAATAGCGACTTGTATACACTTACGACCACCATATACGCATGCACGCACACATGGACGAACACAAGTACATACATTGTATACTAATCTATTCTTTATCATTACTCTTTATTTGTGGTAGGTACAAAAAAATTAACATTTTTTAATTGTATAATATATAAACAGAAATTTGTTATCAACCTAATAACAATAATTTTAATAATTAAAATAATATTGTGTAAATAAATAAATAAACTTTTTACATTTTTTAAACCACTTCTTACTTTTTGCTGACTTTACTTTCTTCGTTTCATTTGGTTTGCAAGTAATTTTTTTTTCTAAACGAAGATAGTCGTTTATATTAAAAAGAAGTGTGTACATGGAGACTCGTACAAACCATTATTTACAGAGTATGAGCATGATAAAGAATTAAAAAAAAGTTGGGTTAAATATGAGTTAGACTAAGTAATCTGAAAAGTCCTCTTTGTATTTGAACATTTGAACCTGATTTTTAATGGTAAAATTCCACGATTCTTTTTATATCGGCTAGTAAAATTACAAATGAAAAACGGTATGGCAATAATAAGGAATCCATTTTTAAAATCAATGTTTTTATTATTTAGATTGGTTAAACAATTAAAATCTAGTGTAAAAAAATACTCTAGGGCTAGTCTTGCGGTAGTCTGACTCAAGTCTAGATCAATTGTTTGGTAATTGTCTTACTGGTGAGACAAATTTAGACTATTACCCATACTTTTAATTTGTTTTATTTATAAGTCTAGGAAAAATAGTCCATACTGTACATCCATCGTACACTGATAGAAAGGTTCATTTCACCCAAAGTCGCCGACTTAACTATTAACGTATATGTATTTAAATTCACCAAAATGCCTGTGAATTAACAGTTAATAAATGGATCACTTGTCATAAGTATTCGAAAAAGTTCAACTGTACTGACACCATTTCTTAACTGTTAAGAAATGGTACCTTAACCCTTTCGTGCTGAGACCCCCTTCCCGGGGAAAAGTAACGTATTTTTTGTATATTCTAATTGTAAATGCTTCATCTAAGATCAATTCGCCGCTTTTTTTAAAAGTAGCGATAAGTGTTATTTTTCAAGTGGGTCCTGGATGACCCATATGGTCTTAATGGCATTTTTTCTAAATTTAAATTTTAAAATTTTTTTAATTTTTATTATTTTAAAAATAAATTGGCATTATTTAAAACCTCGCAATGTATGATCAACAAGGTTTGATGGTTGTTTATCCTCACACGCGTGCGCTTTATATTTTATTAGTCTGTAGAACCCATTACATTTACGTAATATGCCCTGACAACAATATCATATTTTTGAACTTGGAAGGTGATTAATTCTTAGTATATTGTCTCATCAACAAGATCCACCACTCAGAATAAAAGAAAGTCCACATTAACCCTTTTTTTATTTAAATCCGACAATGACGAACAGCCATCAAAAAGACAAACAATAACTTGAATATAATGGTGAAATATGTACTAATACGATTTAATATAAAATAAAAGTTGTAACCAAAATATTTCAGTAATAATTTTTTTCTGAAACCACCTAAAACCGAATATACGATACTCGGAAAATTAATTATTTTTACATGATTCTCACAATACCCCACATTTCAACGTTTTGCAATTACTTTATTTACTAATGTAGAATTAAATTTTACTTTTTTCAAGGATTTTAACTAATTAATAGTCAATGTTGAGGAACACGACGAATGGTTTTTATTGTCTCATTGTCTTTAGCATGGGCGAGGAGCCCGAGTGACACACTAAGCTTTATGTAGGTATCCGCATAGGAGCGCGTCGCAGACGACTTGCGAGCTACCACCAAATTTCGTGAAAACCGAATAATTTTTGAAGGAGATAAAAATAAAAACAAAAGAATCGGTTTTCCCGAGTTTTCTCGGTAAATTTTAGGTTACGTGAAAAAATCGTCAGAATATAATCTGTAGATATTTTTATTACCTACAACTTTTGCTTTAACTTTTTTCGATAGGATGTCTAGTACCCGCACCTCGAGTGAACTTGATTTTATTTTTCTGGTTATAAGTATATTTTTTTTCCTTTCCAACAGTTTTTACGCTGTTACTAATTTTCTTTTGCTTCAAAAATTATTTACCCTGGACTAATAATAAAAAAAAGAATTATTTTAATAAATTAATTAATTTCACTTATTCACTTCTTGTTCGCGGAAAAAAACGCGAAATGCGAGAGAATCTAAAATATACTAGTCTTCATAGCTCTTCGGATCTTTTTTGGATTTTTTGAAAAACGGACACTAAAAAAAATATAAAATCATCCAGAAAATCCTGAAAAAATTTACACATGTTTTTTGATCAACTAAACATTTTTTGTTCTTTAAAATGTTTTTGTATTACAAAAACGGCTACCTTAGTGACAGAAATTTTAAATTTCGCTAAACAAACCATCTTACCTTTCAGTATAAGCATGTATGCCACCAGATCCAGAGTTTTAGCACGATTTAAATATGGTATCATTCTCAAAATTACGATTATCTACAAAAAATTTAAATTTTCACGTTTTTTTTTTTGTTTTAAACTACTGTATTGCAAAAAGATCTGAGAACGGATTTCAAAAGACCGGAAAGATTTACATTAGAAATGGTAATTCCGAATTGATTCGACGATTTTTTCTCTAAGAAATAGCTCGTTGTAAGAGAAAATTTAGGGGGTTAAAAACGGGTTAAAAACTCTGCATTGGGACTCTGGTGGCAATGACGGCGAGATCTCGGTGGTGGGATGGTACTTAGCCTGAGAAAGGCATTGGAGGATTTTTTGCACGAAACGCCCTTGCAGGATAGAATCGCCGGGAGATGGAAAATATTACTCATTCCACTTTTGTCAATAGCCCTTTGGATATTGCGGTCGCCGGCGTACTTCTGTACTTCGAGAGAACGAGTTCGCATGATATCGGGTTTACGCAGTCCTTCACTAGTATTGAAGTGTAACTCACTTTACGCCGCAAAATCCTGGAATCGCAAGTTCCTACCAATGTAAGTGAGGATAGAGTTGTGGCGAGCAATACGCACGCTGTGGCTGCGGGGATATATCTGTAGGACATGGTTGTTGGCTTCCGGTAATACGCACCCGCACGGCAGCTCCGATATTCGTATCTCCGCCTGGTGATTCTGGCTCTAGTAGGAAGGGTACCGATTTTTACCTTATGACAGTTGATATAATCTCTGCTAGTAAGAAGTGTGGTTCCATTCGTTATCCATTGGTACTGATTAACAATTTGAACGGAATGCTGAAGCGCACGCTCCTTTATTAGATTATGAAAGAGAGCGGCCCACCGCTTCTTGCAGTCATTCGTGCACAATGATAGTGTCTTTATCTGTGAGCTGCTTATTACAGTGAAGAACTTCCTTGGTCAGATAAGGATCACTGATGTTAGTTGCGCAAGGCTGAGAAGGCAGTTGCGTCGGTGGAGAAGGGCTAGATAGCGCACAGATAGAATTCCGAGACCCCTTTCCACTGTTTCACTGCGGCTGTCAACATTTTCTTTACCTGCTGAAGCTCGCTGATGGTATCCTCTCTAGAGTTATTTAAATTCAATGAGTAACTCACCCGACTTACCAAATATAGTTACAAATAATCCATCGCTTAAAATTTTGATCGATTCAGGAGCCTTTTCATCCATCATTAATCTAAAAATAGCCTACGAATTATTATCTGAATTTATTTTGCCACATTCTTTTGAAATCAAATTGGTACATAAATTGACAAGGTGTACATATGCACGTATAATTCCTGTTTTGTATGAATTAGAAGACGACAAAACTATTGAAGATAAATATCTGCTACCAAGAATGGAAATTTTAGAAAATTTAGGCAAATGCTCATACTTTACCACAATAGATTTAGCACAAAGATTTAACCAAATACCTGCAGCCTAGAACACAATAGAATAAAGGTCCTTCACGGTTGAATATGAATCTTTTAGAATCCCTTTAAGATTAAAAAACGCTCCAGCAACTTGTTAAAAATTTACGGATAAAGTTTCATAAAATATTTACACAAATTTTGTTTCGCATGTATAGATGATATAGCAATTTTTTTCAAAATCCTTACAAGAGCATCTATATTACCTCAAACTTATATTCGAGGAATTTAGATATAACAGTTTAAAAATACAAATAGATAAAAGTGAATTTCTAAGAAAGGAAGTGCCTTTTCTAGGACACATAATAACGACCAAAGGAATCAAACCTAATCCAAAAAAAAATTGCGCATTTATGAAATATCCAATGCCCAAAACACAAAAGGAAGTGAAATTATTTTTAGGATTAACACGTTATTTTAAAAAATTTATAAAAAGTTATGCAAAAATAGTAAAACGACTGACTGAGACATTCAAGAAAAAAAGATAGACCCTCAGAATGAAGAACTTATTGAATCATTTATCAAACTCAAAGAATTCATCATGAACACATCAATTGTCTGTCCGAACTTTACAAAACCATTTTATGTTACTACTGACGCGTTAAGTACTGCAGTAAGCGCCCTTTTATCCCTAAATAAATGACTCGTGTCATGCTCCTCAAAAATATTAAATTCAGCCGAGCAAAATTATTAGCTATTATAGAAGCATGCAGACACGTTTGACTATACATTTATGGAAGAAAATTTTACATTGATACTAATCATAAACTATTAACATGGCTTTGGTTTTTCAAGACGCCAAATTCGCAATTAATTAGATGGAGAATAAAACTCAAAGAATATGACTATGAAATCAGATACCAAAAAGGTTTGAAAATTGTGTAGCTGTAGCTCTTAGTCGTGTCGAAATTAATACGAAGGTAGCAAAATCGAATGACCTATTCCGATGTTGCCAGAGACACTAAACGATGCACTTGTCACCGTCGAAGATATTGACAAAACATTTTAAGACGATATGGTAACGGTCTACACAGCTGAGAAGAATTTGGTCTTTTCCATACCAATAAAGGAAAAGAATGTCCATTTTTTCAATTACATTATAATAATGAAAACGGGAAATAACTATGAAGTAAAAATAAATAAAGATAATCTCAAAGTAGAATAATACATCGTCAAAATCAATAAAAAGGATGTAGAAACGCGAGTATTTAAATTTTTCAAAGAAAATATTAAACCCGATAAAAGATATGTAATTTATTTTACAAATCAACAAATATAGACATCATTAGCTACAGAACATTAAAAAAACACTTTGCCGAAAATTGAAAGTTTATTAAAACAAACACTTATCCAGTATTGATCGAAATACCTTCAACGAGGATCTTGAAAGGTACCACAATAAAAATCATAATAAAATTCAAGAAACGTTAGCACATTTCAAAATGAAGTTTTAAACACTGAACATGGACAGAATTATTTAAAATTATATAAAGCAATGTGACATTTGTTTAGAACATAAATATAAAGGCATCCATTTAAGGAAATATATGGATCCATTATTCCCAAGAGACCGCTTGAACACATGCATATGGACATATTTTACTTTAACAAAGATAAGTTTATCACAATAACAGATATTTTCTCTAAATATGCCCAAGCATATTATTTAGCGGATGGAAATACGACCACTGTAAAAAGTAAATTACGACATTTCGCTTCTTATCACAACTTCTCAAATAAAATCACAACAGTTAATAGTGAATTTAATTCAGTAATATTCAAAGAGTTTTGTAGTATACATAAAATTGATCATCATCAAACAACCATAAACCGACACACGTCCAACATTAAAAGAAAAACTAATTTTAAGTTTATTAACAAACCAAAATCTAAGAGAGATCTTACATTTCATGCGCGTCAGCACAGATACCACAGTGCGTTGCCTTAGACTCGCAGAAACAAGAAACATGTCCAAATTTAAGGCATTCACACATCTGTAAATGTTTTGAATTTTTTGACAGATAGTAGAATGGGAGCTACTCTGTAAACCTGGATGTATGAGGAACGTGAACAGTAGGACCACGAGATACTTATATGTTATTGGAAGTTTTTAAAAGATCTGAATATCTAAAATTCTTGGAGCATCTCTTTGTTGGCTGTTGACTCTTTTGATTCCACAATGTATTTGTTAAATACCATGTCATGCTGAAGTAATTTACTTCTTCAGTCGCAAATTTCAGCAGCCGATAAAGGCAAAGTCAAATCAACAGAGCTATGCGATGACCCTATAAAATCTGCCGGTGAATGTAGACTAGCTAGTGGCGAATTTGAAGTGAAATCAATCTTTTCGGCCGGAGTATTTATTAATTGTTTGTTAGTCTTATTCGTTGGGATAAGCTTAACATTATTAGAACTTTTAGCCTTTGATCGCGTATTACCAGACATGCGTGTACAAGAAAGAAGAATGAAAATAAATTTATGCGAATTTTTTTAATTTCGTTCAAATTTTATGCGAATTTTTTTAAATTTGAAACAATTCCTTTGTCTAATAAGCGAGATAGCAGAAGAAAACAACCAAACACTACTAGTAGTTTATCTTATTGTGAATTAAGAAACACATTGGAGCGACAGAGAAACTCGTTTGTTACACCGCACTCTCAAAACACGAATAGCTTTAAAGACAGCATTCTTTTCAATCAAAAGAACCTATATACGGACATAGAGTAACACATACCTACAACTATTCTATCGGAATTGAAACGGAGCTAACTCAAAACACGACCAGTTCCTTCGAAGAGTCAGACACGAGCGTGAGTATCTGTTTTGTCATCAAAGTAGCTTCTGTTTTCTGCTTCACTTCCTTCTTTATTAAGGATATCTCAGCAAAATATACAAACAAAAAGAAACAATTATAACACCTTCAAGTTCATTCTAAAAATGAAATTAAAAATGAACCATTCCTTTATATAGTTTAATGCAAATGCAGCTGCAGAGAATATATGTTTCTTTGCTGATTTCATTCGATCATCTAACAACACTAAAGATAATGTCGGATCACTCATGTGTACTGCTCTGCTTAATTCGTCCGTAATTTGATCCAATCTACTGGTTTGTCTTAAGTGTTTCGTTATATTTTTCCGATAAAACTTGTGCCACGATTACCATCTTCAGTGTATATGCTAAAGGAATAGGAAACACTCTCACAATTTGACATCCGTGTATTAACAATTTATGGACTGTTAGACTTTGACAACACGGATAAGTTTTGTAATAAAGCTGATATGTATCTCTACAGAACGTTTCTAATTCATCTAGTTACAGTTCTTATTATATTTAAATAAAGCTATTATAGTGAGAAGATTGGCGACTACTTCTTGATGAATTTCTAGTGACTTTGCAAATTTCGTTGGATCTTCAAAGCATCTGCGTGCCAAATTCCCGGTATTTTTTGTCCTATGGCCTTGCAATACTCGGTCCACCCGAACTCCAAAGTCTCTCCAAACATTTTTTTGCACGGCTCTTTTTCTGTTTTCATACTGTTCTGAAAATTGTTCCGTGTAACATTATTTTATTAATAAATTTCAATCTTTTGATATATATATCATAAACATCAAAACATCGATATATACAGGGTGTCCCATTTTAATTTACCACCCCCTAAAACTGGTTAATAATTTGCTCTGAGAAAAAAATGTTGCAAATAAAATTTGTTGGGTTCGAAGGGGGGCATCTTTTGGCTATTTTAGCTGCGATCTTGAACATGACCTTCAAGGTCATTTGAAAGTCAAGACCAAATTTTCATATGAAATGTGCATATTTTTATGGCGGAT
>JAWWEQ010050425.1:0-11604 GCA_035583055.1 Torymus tubicola
ACAAAATAAGTTTTCACATTTAATATTTTGGGCTAAATATATTTACGTTAAAACATATATATTATATATGTTATATATATGTTATATATATTATACATGTTATATATATATGTTATATATATGTTATATATATGTTATATATATTATACATGTTATATATATATATGTTATATATATGTTATATATATGTTATATATATTATATATGTTATATATATATCCTTGTTGAACCGAACGCCGAGTTGACCCCTTTTTGAAGACGACGCCGAGTTGACTTCTTTTTAATCCAGAGCGACGATATGATACTTTTCTACGTATACTTTGAAATTTTTTCCTTTAATCGAAAACAGCCAGGTAGATATTAATATTCATATTTTTAATCGAATTCCTATTCATAGAAATATTATTCATTTACGAGTATTGGAAAATTTCGATTTAAATTTTAAAGATTTAGATATTAATGCTCTTGAAGCAGCAGATATGGAAAAATTAAAAAAAGAACAACAATTATTGTTAGAGGATACTTACGAAATGTATAAAAATGATATTGTTTATAGAAATACTGTAGAAAATATCTATGAAGATGAAATAATTATTATAGATGATGATTGTTATGAAAATAATAATAAAAATTGTGATGTTGATAAAATAAATATATCAGAAAAAATTTAAGTGGCCATGATGTAAATAAAAACGCAAATTATTATCAAAATGAAACAATTATTATAGATGATTTTTGTAAAAATAATAATGAAATTTTTAGTTTTGAAAAAATAAAGTTTTTAAAAATAACTGTAATCCTCAAGATGTAAATAAAAAGATTTGTCGTGACAGTAAAAATATCGTTAGCAACGTTTCTAAAAGCGAGTTCATAAATAGTGATGTCAGAATGAATGTTGACGAGTATTGTGAAGTAATTAATATTGTTGATGATAGAAACCATGACTTTGATGATAATACTATGAAAAATAATGATATGTATTGTAACAATAAAAGCAAAATTGTAAGTCCATTAATAATACCGCAGTCAGACATACAAATGGAAAATTAATAATAAAAAAACATAAGCTTACTGAATTGAATATTGAAGAAAAGATATTAAATAAAACATATAGAAAAAAATATGTTGAAAAAAAGCAAACTTGCTAAAAAAGCAAAGATTCAAACGCAAAATTACAATGAATTAAGAGTAAAAGAAAAAAATGCATTAAACGAAATACGATGGCAAAAATATAATTCAATGAATTCTGATAAAAAGGATATTTTAAATAAGAATCGACGACAAAAGATCTAATAAGAAACTAATAATGTTGAAAGTAACGTTACAATATTGCAATTTTATAGTTATAAATTGAGTGTTAGAGAGGATTTTTCACCATTTTTAAATTTAGGTAAATTAATACAACAATATATTGTTGATGCTTGAGTAAAAGTTGAAAGTTCAAGATTATATTATTTAAGAAAAAATTCTTTAAGGACAGATTTATATAAAGGTGTTATGGATTATATTCAAAATTCAAATGAAAATAGAAATACAAGAATCGGAAAAATGATTATATTACCATCAACTTTTCCTGGAAGTCCTCGTTGTATGAAACAAAATTTTATTGATTCTATGACATTAGTACAAAAATGCGGAAAACCAGATTTGTTTATCACAATGACTTGCAATCCCAAGTGGCTGGAAATAGTTGAGAATTTAAATGAAAATGAAGAAGTGATTGATGAAGACCGGATATTGTAACAAAAGTATTTCGTTTAAAACTTAAGGAATTTTTAGAGCAAGTTCTCAAAGAAGGTGTATTTGGGAAAAGTATCGCTTACACTTATGCAATTGAGTTCCAAAAGAGAGGTTTACTGCACATGCATATGTTATTACTTTTAGACCATGCAAATAAATTTCGTGATACAGATCATGTTCATAGTGTTGTGAGTGCGGAGGTACCAGATGAAAAATTAAATCCACGATTATTTGCTATTGTTAAGCGATTTATGATAGTGTACAAAAGATTTCCCTACAAAATTCAACGAAGAAACAATTTTTAATACAAATGGTACGAAGAACCACATTATCGACGAAGAAATGACGGAAAAAAAATTTCTTTCCAAAGGATTAATAAAAAGCCTATATATGCTGATAATAGATATATCGTTCCATATAATCCATATTTATCATTAAAATTTAATTGTCATATTAATGTGGAAATTTGTTCAACAGTTCAATGTGTCAAATATCTTTTCAAGTATTGTTACAAAGGGCATTTCGCATATTGGAGTTCCCAATGAATGAAATATCACATGTGATTTATAAATTAGCTGTACATCTAGAAAATGATCAATTTATGTATTTTAAAGAAGGTTCTGAAAAGGAATTGCTTAATAAGAACTTAGACACAATGCTAACTGCATGGTTTAAACTGAATGAAAAAGATCCTGAAGCAAGAAATTACTTTTATATTGGTATTCCTAATTTTTATGTATTTAAAACAGAAAATAAAGAATTGGTTAAGAGAAAACAAATATAAAAGCCTATTTATAGTAGAATGTGTGCAGTAAATGCAAAAGATAAAGAACGGTTTTATTTAAGATTGTTATTATTACATACAAAGGGATCTAGATCTTTCAAAGATTTGAGGACAGTTGACCATGTTTGTTATTCAACTTATTTTAAAGCTGCAAAAGCCAAAGATTTGATAAAAACTGATGATGAATGGGATAAATGTTCAGGCGAAAGTTCGCAATACGAATTTTCCAATGCTTTATGTCAACTTTTTGCTTATATATATATATATATATATTTTTCATAATCCGTTGAATGCAAGAGAATTATTTGAAAAATATAAAGTTAACTTTTACAATCCAAAAGTTTGTAAAGAAGTTGGTGAAAATAAAGCTCATACATTGATAAATGATATTTTAATATTAAATGGATTTACTTTAAATGATTTTAATTTACCAAACATTACTGTTCTTGGAAATATTAAATACATGGAATTCAATAATGTTGATATATATGATTTGCAAGGACAAAAAAGGAACCAACAGTTTATTGTATTGATTCTTTATCAAAAAACAACGTCAAATTTTTGATAATATTATGAATATTATATTTAATAATAATAGTTATTATAACATTGACTAATGTTTTTTTTTTATTGATGGGCCTGGAGGAAGCGGAAAAATATCACAGTTTTACCTGTAGCATGGACTGGTATAGCAGCAAACTTATTAATAAATGGCCAAACTTCTCATAAAACCTTTAAATTACTATTTGATATTACTGAAATTTCTACATGCAATATCAAGTCCGTATTAGTTATTACTGATTAACAAATATATCAAAACAAATAATAACGTAACTACAACGACGATACGCAATTCAAGAGTTATCGTGATTTCAAATTCGCAACGGACGAGTACCCAGCGAAGCTGCTCTGATGTCGAACTCACAAAAACTCACCAAGTTTTGCGAGGAAGACGACGTCTCGTCCTACTCTCTCTCTCCCTCTCTCTCTCTCTCTCTCTCTCTCTCTCTCTCTCTCTCTCTCTCTCTCTCTCTCTCCAACGCAGGTTGTGTGACGCGACAAAAAGCTCGAGGAGAGCGGAGCGTGCACCGAACACTTGTTATCTCAACGATACAGCAAGTCAAAATGGATGCCCTGACTTGCCTAATTTAGGCGCTCACGCGGCGCGCGCGAAATTCGAACGCGAATCAGGTACGCGTTACAGTATGTTTATTAAATACTGCTATTTTAATGGGGCTCGAATGTAAATTCTTGTCATAACAGATTTTATGTAATTTATTTTAATAATAATCGTTACTTGACTTTTTGGGTTTTGGTTTCAATACTTTCTTTTGTTCAATTTGTTTGTGTATCAAAACTGTTATTTGAATTTTATTTTTATTTAAATTGTTTTTAGAGAAGTTTTATACAAAATGTATTTCAAAATAGTAATGCAACAATAATTTGAAATATACTTCAAATACAGGAAAAGAAACATAATGTAGCACGATAATATACTCTAACTTGCCTTTAAAGAGTACTTTGAAACATAGAGAGAATTTTGTAAACACAGCTGACTGTATCAATAATAGTATGAGTCTTTGCCAAAGAAAAAGGTATTATTTTGAATAATTGCCCAGCGTATGTGCATGAGTTGAACGGAACCACTGAACGATTTAATAGAACGATAATGGATATGGCGCGTTGTTTACTAACAGAAGCACAAGTACACAAAAGATATTGGCCGGAAATAGTATGTGTAACGACATACTTGGAAAATCGTACGTTAGTAAATACGATAGAAAGGAAAACACCTTTTGAGATTTTCTTTAAAAGAAATCCGAGCATAAAACATTTACGTCTTTACGGGAGTAGAGTTTTTGTTAGGAAACCGGAACAAAAAAAATCTCTAAGTGGGATAAAAAGGCAGATATGGGAATTCTATTAGGGTATAGTGATGTAGGATGTAGAAAATAATAAAATGGTAGTTTCTAGACATGTAGATGTAGCAGAGGAAAATATAAAATGTATAAGACTTGATGAAGTAGAGTTAAAGTATTCATTTCCTTCTGCTTCGACTTTCGAATCAGGTAGTGGAGAACAAAATGATAGTGATGATAATTTAAACGATGATAATGTTTTTTAAAGCACGGATGAGGATGATGAACAGAAACTAAAAGTAGCAAATAAGGAAAAATTAGAAATATTGAAAGTTCCACGTAGGTCTACACGTGAGAGAAAAAGCCCAATAAAGTTTCTAGAGAATATTTCGAATAATATCTATGTAAATTACTGCAGCGTAGATACTCCATATACATTTGAGGAGACAATGAGTAATAATGATAGTGGGAGTTGAATAGAAGCTATAGATAAAGAAATAGAAAGTTTAAATAAAAATAAAAGATGGGAATTAATTGAAAGGAGACCAAATGAAAAGGTATCAGATGTAAAATGGGTTTATAGTAAGAAATCTGACGATACATATAAAGCGAGATTAATTGTCAGAGGGTTTTAGCAAACAGATGTTATTGATGACATACACGATTCCCAGCGTGCCTAATTCCATTTCATAGGCCCTTTTTCTTGAGATATGGAATTTCATCTCAAATATTCTCTATTTCGCTAAAAAATGATGTCTCTTCTATTGACTCTCACATTGCAAGTATTTAAGATTCTTCATTAATGTAGAAGCAGCATTTGGTAAGATTTTGTACATTTACAAAATGATAAAATAAACAGGCTATGAAACATCAAGATTTCGACATAAAAAAAATTATAGACGGACACAGAAATCTATTAGAGCCTAGAAAATATGAAAAGAAGAAGAATACAATTGAAAACAGCACGGTCATCAAAATCAGGGGCTCCTTCTTGGAAGGAGGGTATAACGTATGAAAGCGGCGTCTCTTTCGATCAGGTTTCATCAGCTCTCCCAGATTCTATTATAGTTGATTCCGTTGAAACAAATTTTAAAATAGTTGTAATTGTAATAATTGTAAAATAGTTCTGTTTGATTTGAAAACTACAGTATTGAACAAAAATGATCAAATATACCAGGCACATTTACTTATATTACGTTTTTTGATGAAATGCGTAGTGTTAGATTTACTGATATTGTTATTTGATTTACAGATTGCAGCGAGTACCGATGAAACGTATGAAGTCAGTGTCTGGCATTTGATTAACGGCGATTTATATTACCACGAACAGAAATTAGAGTCATTATCAGCTGTAGTTGCTTTTCACAACTTTTTAAAATATTTACAAACATTAGGAAGTCCAATAATTATGGTAGCACATAATGGCTTTCGGTAATTCATTTGTATTATTATAAGTAAATTATTTTTCTCATAATTAACAAAAGTATTTTTACTATCCAGGTTCGACGTACCACACCTTCTCAGTCTCGCAATGAAAGTAAATCTATTGAACGACTTAAAGATACTTGTAAAAGGATTCTCAGATACACTTACTATTTAAAAAATGTTGCTTAAAGACAGAACAAAAGAAAAAAAGAAATTTTCGATTGATGATTTTTTACCTTCTGAAAATACTGACAGTTTACACAATGCTATTGATGACATAAATATGTTGCAAAAAATAATGCGTGTGATAGGCATTAATGAAGAAACGGTAAAAAAAAAAACAAGCAAGAGCCACCCAGCAAATTTTAAATGCCAACAAAAATAAAGATTTACAGTTACATGCAAAAATATCATTACAAGAATATAGTAATAGTATACCTAAAAACACAATCAATAAAATGGCTATAGCGGGTATAATAAAGCAAGTTTTGCAGGAAACTTTAAAAAAAAGTGGTCATGATGGAATCCGGATATTATCTGTGATATCCGGACATCAACTGTTATACTTTTATAATAAATATCTTCTTATTTTGTTCGGCTGTGGATATATTTTTTAATGTATTTTGAAAATATGAAATTAATACTTTCGATATCTCGTTTTTGTGTATTAATCCGCAGTGTTTAAGTACTTCCATTTCAATGATTTTCCATGTCAGTAGCATGGTTCCTATACTTCCCCATGTTAAAACACAAATTTTCGAGAATTATTTTTGGAAGTATTTGCTCGGTGAATTGCACTGGAAGTCGTGTGAATTTGTTTATGAATAGCTCAACAGTAACAGTATTTAATCTTATTTAGATCCGCAGTCTTTACGATTTTAATAGAACTACCTTAAAAGTTTTGTTTCCCTTTTGTTGACAGAATGGCCTAATCATAGAAGAGGTGGATGTAGTCACAGCGTTTTTAAATGGAGAAGTAAATGATTGCACACACGTGCAATACATGTGTGAGTATACAAAACCATCAACGCTCGTTGATCATAAGTAGCGAGGTTTTGAATAATGCCGATTTATTTAAAAAAAAATAAACATTTTGATTTTAAAAATTTCAAATTTAAAAATTTTAATTTAAAAATAAATTCTTCTTCTCTTATCGCTACTTTTGAAAAAAAAACGGTGAATTGATCTTAGTTGAAGGATTTACAGTTAGAATATACAAAAAAACGTCACTTTTTCTCCGGGAAAGGGGTCTCGGTACGAAAGGGTTAAAACTTGTGGAACCCCATAAACAAGCTTTTATTTGACTGAAAATTGGAATACCGACGTTTCCGAAGATGCTGATCATGATTCGACTATTAGTCATTTTTTTACTGTAAAACCGTTAGTTTACGGAAGTATTCAAATGTAATTTAGACAATTTAAAAGAGCATATTTGTAAGTAGTAAAATGCATGATTTTGACTCAATGTTTTTTTTCCTGTTAAAAAAATATACTTGAAATTAGGAGTTATTGATGATATTCAAGAAAATGAGAAGAAAAAATAATACAAAAAATACATCAGTCAGTTTAAAATTTATTCAGTTTCTTTGTTTCCTCCGATGAAAACGAATATTATTTCAATGGTTTCCAAAATTTTATAGTCACAGTTAGTAGATTAATAATATATCAGTTTCTAAAAATGGAGGGTTGACGAGCGGAGCGAGTAGGGGGTATCCCCTAGTATATATGTAGGGTGGGGAATAAAATATATATTAGGGTGGAGTGATAAAAATAAAAAAGGATAACCCCCTCTAAAAAGATTCTATATAGTCCAAAAAGAGACTAAAAATATGAAATTTTTCATATTCATATTTATTTATAATTTTTAAATCGATATTTTACTGAAATATTTTGATCTCAAAGTTCGAAAAATAATCATTGAAAACACTAACCCTCAAAGCCACATATCCCAAAGCCATAGATCCCAAATCCACACAACTTAAGGTAAGGAATAAAGGTTCCCAACCAGTTAAGTTAAAAAATAAAGGTTCCCAACCAGTTGAGGTAAGGAATAAAGATTCCCAACCAGTTAAGGTAAGGAAATAGCGTTTCCAACCAGTTTAGATAAGGAATAAAGGTACCCAACAAATTAAGGTAAGGAATAAAGGTTCCCAACCAGTTAAGGTACGGAATAAAGGTTCTCAATCAGTTAAGATAAGGAATAAGCGTTTCCAACCAGTTAAGGTAAGGAATAAAGGTTCCCAACCAATTAAGGTTAGGAGCAATTCTCAAAAAATCAAAAACTTACGGTCATGGGTGAGGCTGAGGTCAATTACCGTTAGATAGTTTTAAAAAATCCTATAATTATTCGTGACACATTTATAATCATTTTTATTTAGTTATTATGCATTTTCGGGAGTGAAAGTCTAGGAATCTTGAAGTTCATGGTCAAGGTCGGACGTAAAATTTTCCGCTCTTTCCATTTCCGGGATTAAAATTATGGCTTTCCATTTAAAAAAATCGACTTGACCTTCAAATGACCTTCAAATTTTGAAAAATTCAAAAAGTTTCCAAAAAATTCTGAAAAAATTCCAGCATATCCTTTAATAAATTTTAAGAACTATTTCTTCGATAAAATTTTTTCTAAAGTCCATCGTATTTGAGTAAATAATTCCGAAAGTTTTCAACGATCAATCTGATTTTGAGTCTATATTTTAGTTCACTTTCGAGTAATAGGTTCATTGTTTAATTCACATGATAATAAAATTATTCTTTTATCAATATATAAAACTTTCTTTCAAATTAAAATATTTTTTTTTTGCATTTTTGTTTACTTTTATTCTCTAAAAAAATCGATATAACAAGTATTTTTGAGAGTATTTTTCGGTACTGCTGTATGTACAGCGAAATATCGTACGAAAATAGTTCGATATATTACATAAAAAATGTCGGACTCTTTAGCAAAGCATCGGAAACGATCTATTTATGTGCAAAATATAGAAATTAAAGAGCAAGAAAATGGAAATTCTGATGTATTAGTTATTCCTCAGGATGATGACTCTGACTATTCTGATTCTGATTCTGAATCAAAAGATTGTCAGAACTCACAAAATGATATTCCATTGTTTAGTTATTCACAGGTTTTAAACAATTATGAAGAGAACCAATCAAACTTAGAGTCAGACGATTTTTATAAATGGGTGAATGGAGAAAAAGTATACAATAATTACCCTGAAATGAAAATTTTTGGCCTGAAAAAACGAAAAAGTTAATTTTTGATTCCTCATGCGTAGAGTTATTTAAACTTTTCTTTTCTACTGAGTTGAAGAATTATATTATTGAAAGTACTCAAAGGAATGGTTATAACTTGACGATGGGTGATTTTGATATTTTTCTGGGGGTTATTATTACATCAATCATTAATCAAAGGAAGTCCTAGAAAGACTATTGGTCTTCCAACTTATTGTTGGAATGTCCTGCAATAGCTGAAGCAATGAGTCGAGATAAATTTCTCAAGATAAAATCTAAAATAAAATTGTCCAAACCTGAAGATAAAAGTCTTGATAACAAAGCTTGGAGAATACGGTAGGTTCTTGACATTTTTAATAAAAATGCCTTGCTATTTGGGTTTTTCCTACAGCTTTGTCTGTTGATGAAATGATGGTAAAATTTCATGGAAGAACCGTCTTGATCCAGTTTATGAAAGACAAGCCTCAGCGTTTTGGAATAAAAATGTGGGGACTTTGTAATTCCGAAAGGTATCTGTTCAGCTGTGATATTTATTGTAGCAAAGGTTCGAATAGTTATTCAGTTGATAAAAAGGTAAAATTATCTAAATGTGCCTTAGGAAGTTGCTTACTGTTTCTCCAAAGAAAATTACTCAATATCATTTATATTTTGACAATTTTTTCTGTACCCCTGACCTACTGTTTCATTTGCGATCAATTGGCTTGAAAGTTACTGGCATCGTAAGAAGAAACAGAGTAAATATTGATAATGAATTGGACAAGAAAGCAGTAAGAGGTTCACTCTCTGTCAAATCCGAAGAAAAAAGCGGTTTAAATTTTATCACTCTGATGGATTCAAAGCCTGTTTCTCTATTTTCAACCGCAGCAGGCGTTGAACCATTATCAACTGCAAAAAGATATTCAAAAGAATTGAAAAGTAAAAAGGATTTACCTTTTCACAGAGGATTTACACTTTACAATAAGTACATGAGCGGTGTCGATCTACATGATGGGCATTGTAGTAATTTGATGCCATGCATAAGAGCGAAAAGATGGACTGGACCAATTTTTCTTCGTCTCATCCAATCATCGATAACCAATGCACTTGTAATTTATAATTTATCGAATAGTGGCAAAAAAATTGGATCAAAAGAGGTGGCTTTAGCCATGGCTGAATTTTACCTCGCCAAAAGTATAAAAGAACAAAATGAGTTTCGTGAAAGAATGAGGAGCGAGAAAAAAAATATTACAAGAATTTCCAAAAATGCTCAAAGAGAACCAACAAAATGTGTAAGAATTGCGATGCTTATTTTTGTGATACCTCTTTTATTTCAAATTATAAAAAAAACGTAGAGTTTACGTCATATCAATAAGTAAATAATGAAAAAAATTAAAAAAAGAAACAAAAAAATTTTAAACAAAACAATTAAAAAAAATTAAAAAAAAAACGATAAAAGGTTCTTCACATACATTTACCTCCACGGAGTAAGAACCAAAATTTTTCAGAAATTTTTGAAAAAATTCTAGCGTATTCTTTGATTAATTCTAAGAACTTTTTCTTCAGTAAAATTTTTTTCTAAAGTCCATCTTTTTTGAGTAAATAATTTCGAAAGTTTTTGACGGTTTTTCTGTGCTTCAGCCGCCATTTTGTGCGTTTTCAACTTTTTTTTCAAAACTTAAATCATTAAATTTTCAAGTTTAAGTGTCGAGGACACATTTTCTTTACTTGAAACATTAAATCTTAAATGTATTACATGTAAAAAATCGAAATGAAATTTTTTTTTTAAACCACGTTTTTTTGGAAATAATCATATAGTGTTTGACAGTTAAACTTTTTGAAAAATCTGATGAAAGATTCTAAAAGTTCATCAAATATTATAACGAATACGCTTATTCATATACTTTTCACAACCCATTTTCACAAAGAATGTAAGCGTTAAAAACTTTTGAGATAATTTGTCCGTTCAGTACACAGTGGGTTAAGATGAAAATACTTCAGTACTATATAGTTTAAAAATCTGAAAAATTCAAAGTTGCTCCTTGAACTATGTAGAATCTTTTTAGGGGGGCTATGCTTTATTTTATTTTTTTCGCTCCATCCTAATATATATATACCAATTCAAGTATATTTCTTAGTATATATTTTAAATTTTAGGAAAATTCTACTCAGATTAAAAAAAATTATATTTCAATTGCTTTCACGTATTCTATATGTTTACATATAATGGTGAAATATATATAGAAGAAACGATAAAAATATAAATGTTTCCTTAGTATCAAACCATAAAAAAATAAATGAAAAAAAAATATATGAAAGAAAAGTTGACGTAGGGTTATTGACAAAGAGTAGCACTTATGAGCTTAGACTAAATTATGAGGTATCATTTAGAAATATTCATACTTAATCGATAAATCATCGAATAATAAATATAATTATTATTATCTATTATTAAAATTAATAATCTTAGAATATTTAACATATATGTGTGTGTGTGTGTGTGTGTGTGTGTGCGTACGTGCGTGCGTGCGTGCGTGCGTGCGTGCGTGCGTGCGTGCGTGCGTGCGTGCGTGCGTGCGTGCGTGCGTGCGT
>JAWWEQ010050426.1:0-11603 GCA_035583055.1 Torymus tubicola
TGTGTGTGTAAATTTTCGATATTGCGTGAACTATCGTACAACTCAAATAGACATTTATTAATATAATTTTATTGCAAGCGATAAATAAATTTTTGCCGCGTGATTAATCCGAAATATAAAGCGTTCTATAACCGCGAAGTAGAAGCTAAAAGTTCGGGCTACGAAGATATATATATATATATATGCCTCTCTTCGAAAAACATTTTATTACCAATACACAAAATATAACGTAAACTCTTGAATTAAAATTGCACTGCCGCAGGGCAGCTGCTGCGCAGAGTTACGCGCGGGCTTGGAAGAAGAAGAAGAAGAACTCCGGATATACGTCGGAAGAATCTCGCAAGCGAAAGCTTTTAAGCTTCGTGTAATAATGCGAAGAGGCTTTTAAATTACGCTACATGGTAGTAGCTCTTTTACGTTTTTCCCCGTGCGAGTTTTCACTTGATTGCACGACGCCATGCGATTCGAGTTTTAGTAGAAAGGATATATATACGTTATATCGCGCTTTTTTAGCTGTCTATTACGCTAATTTAGTCGCGGTGAAAAAATTTAATCGATAGACAGGTATATTTATTTTTAAGGTTTTATAGAGTGGGAATTATTATTAAAAATATAGCGACTTGATATTAACGATTTGCTCAAAATTTTTTAGAAAAACGATATCGTTGAGTTTTGAAAGTAGTTCAAAAAGTCATAGTAGTAAATATACATCATCATAAACGAAAGTTTTATTTGAAATTTAAAAAAAAAAATTCAGTTAACCATAATATAAAATATGAACAAAAATAAAATTTTTATTATAACTTCATTTTAAACAATGAGTAAAAAATATCTGCATTATATTTTTTAGGTTCAATGTTGAAAATACCAATCAGAAAATGAAATGAAATTTTCAATTTTATTAAAATAAATCATAGAGGAAAAGGTTACAATAGAACTTCTTTATAGATAATTACAGTATTTCGTGATTAAAATAGCTTTATACATTTGCCGTTAAATTATAGAAGAAACATTATATAATCAGAATCTTCCAGCTAACTAAAGAAATATGCCAGATAATGATACTCTTAAGATTCCCAGGCTTTTTAACAAATAAAAGTATATATACATTGAAAAAAAAGACGATTCACTCTATCCAACAGACTCTGTCACCTCCCATGAAATTCTTCTATTTACTTTAACTTCCTCTTTCTTATTCGATCTTAAACTTCTTCCCATACCAGCAACCACTGCAAGAAAACCTCGCAATCGTCTCCTCTCGCTAATTCACGACTGCTCCACCTCTACTTTTCCTTCCCTCACAGGACTATCGTCACGGAACTGGGCGACGAAGTGCGCAAAAGCAAGAACCTAGAGAAGCAGCTGTCCGCAGTGGTCTTCCTGAATTCCACTGGTCCTTAGGACTTTTTTCACACCCGAGCGCGCATCGCGTCTACCAGCCACAACCGGCATACTCATCCGCTGCTGGCGAGGCGAAAAACCCAGAGGTGGAAGAGGGACTCATGAATGTTTCAGCGGACTGGGTTGACTCCACGGAAAAATCATCCCCGAGGCGCTCGATTAGATCGAGGCGCGAGACGACGATGCCGGCGAGACGATGTAAATCCAATTTCGATGTAAATTCTGAGCGGGAGGACGTTTTCAGATTTCGTTCTTAAGCAAAAGGAGGTGGGTGAAGATGTGAGGGGATAGCGTGTCATAACGGAGGAGTGTAGAATTTTTAGAAAATTTTGTCATTTTGAGATTATTATTTTATTTTTCTAAAGGAACCGTGTAACTGTAGCATTTGATGAATAACTATATAGGTATTGTAAAGTGCTTGTAAAAGTATTTAATACAAAATTAAAATAGAACTTTACATTATAGAAATTTTTAAATACAACCGATTGCTTTTATGTCAGTATTCATTATTTAAAATAAAAAATTCTACTGTCATTGAAATCAAGTATATCAACGAACACAATTATACTTTTACCAATATTCATTTACACATGATTTTGTTTAAACTCACTATATACAATATACCACTCAACACCGCCAATCCACGTACAGTCTAACTCTTCAACTTTCTACAAATCTCCCCCACTTCCATAAAGGTATACAATTAAACTACAATCAATTCCAGCCATCGTTCGAGCGTTTACAACCAAATAACATCAACTTTCCCGCAGACGTCTACCAATTAATTAATCATCATCGACGCGTGTGCGCAACTCACATATATCCCCACGGCGCACATCTGCTCATCTTACACTTCCCTTCTCCTCTAGATTCCGCGCCATTGCTCTTACTTTCCACCCCCGCATATCCCAATCTCTCGCGTTATTGAGCCCCGATCTCAATTCGCGCGCTCGTCTTTCGCGCGAACCCCCCGCCGCGAGCCTATATCCACTTGTCTCTATCTCTCCGCAGCTCATTCCGCCATGCAGCACGTGTACGCGCCTCCTTTCTCGTTTATTGTTGTTATCCCTCTGTGGTTCCGGCTTCTATTCGAGTGTCTTTCACCGAGACACGTCTTTTAGCCGTGTTCTGGTTCTACATCGTTTAGTCATGTATTGTTAGAGTTTTATTGTTAAACTATCGAATCTATAATAGTTACTTGTACAATTAAATACTTTGTGTATTAATATGGAAGATAGTTAAAGTAAATATACGAATTCCATCATTTCTACCAATATAGAAACTAAAATATTACTATACTTCTCAATGCATGAATCTTTTGTCTTTACAATTTGCATAACCCCTAATTCGAACGGGTTAGTTGACTATCGACAAATATTCAAGCCTTTGTTCCACTACTCTATGCATTGAACGCGGAGAGTTACGTGAAAAAATTACATCGAGAACTCGGGGAGGGGGGGGGACCTCTTTTATCCGAGATTGCTACTTACGCTTGCCTTCATTCTTTCCTTCGATATTCGATCAGGCTGCTTCCAGCCTCCCTTTCTCAATTTTCGGTCTGTCGCGGCTGGCTGCCTCCTACGCCAGACAGGCAATTAATTTGCAAAATAAATGAGTGAGAGCACGACGCACTGTCCAATACATTGGCAAACGAAGCCGAACGAATCGTAAGTGATCGAGTGAGTGAGTGAGTGAGTGAGTCATGCAGAGATCCGTCGAAACTCGATGTAATTGTCGACAGGCTTGTTACGCTAATCTGATCGTGGGTACGTGTTATGACATTTAGATTTAAACTTTAATATAAGAATCCGTTGAAATAATCGAGTAATATATGTATATTGCAATTAATCATCGATCAAAGTTACATATCTTTAGAGATGAAATTCAAAATTCATCTTTAATCACGAAACACTGCCAATTTTCAATAAAAAAATCGTGAAATACAATTTAGTGATATATTTGAAAAAAAAATTCGTCTGAATAATAAACAAATTTGCACAGTTCTTGAAATAAAAAATTTTATATGATATCATTTTATTAAAGCAATATGTTATCTAATAAGTTAGACCTTTTTAACAAATCCTCGTATTACAAATTCTATATACATAATCCTTGCAATGTTGCGAACCAAAACGAAATTTCACGTGCTTGCTGTATATGTATATATAGCACACGCGTCAGAATTTCGAATATTTCTGTGCGAGCGCATGCTCATGGCACTTCTCTAATTCGTAATTCCCGTAGTGAGCTCGGTTCATCTGCAGCAATACGGGGGAAAAGTTTTATTGAAAGGAAATCCCGTGTAGCGTATATATATATATATATATATATATATATATATATAGAGCAGTTGTAGGGTGTACACATGCGCGGCTGCGTCTATTCGAGCCATGAATGGATGCCAAGCGCGCATTAAACTAAATTCTAAAGGTATATAATAAGTCAGTTGACGAGTATCGCCCATACCACTGTCGAGGCTTATTTGAGAAATGAATGTGAAATATTTTCAAGTAAATATGGTGGTAAATATATTTATTTGTATAAGTCGTGTTATTCACTCGAGATTGTGTTTTATAAAATTTTTGGTTAGAGTTTTTAAAGACGAAATCAGTGGGAGAATGAGAAGCTATGCTATTTACAAAAAAATGTTACTGAACAGTGACGAGCTATGAATAAATTTAAAAAATATTTTCATTTCAAATGTTTCTACTAATAATTCAACGAACGGTGTGCCACGCAGGATATTATTATCGACTTTTGCTCAATTTTCAGTGCATAAAATCAAATCGTCAAAACGCTCACTCGTAACCAGCTCTTACTACAAGTTCAATGCGTCAAATGGCAAAATTTTAGCGAATTCAAAGAGAAGCCATTTCCTATAAACCAATACGCGAAAGCTCTTTTCCACCAGCCCAGTTCAATTTTTTCAAATTCGATATTATCCCTCAAAAGGCTTTTTCCACTGATTTCCGCAATCAGTGGCCGATAAACCAAAAGAGAAGGAAATATTCCATTTTGATATGCGACCAACACATTCTCATGTTACTTTTGAATTTCATTGTAGAGAATAATCATGAATCGATCATTCCTTTTATACAACATGAATCCTGAACCCTTTCTATCCTAACAATATGAGCCCAGAGTCCTATAACATACATCGAAGACAATTCACATCGGGCACACGAGGTGCAGTAGAGATGCCGAACGGAGAAAACTCTCTCGTCATAAATAATTTAGCCCGCGGTAAAGGGAAGAATTTTCACTCGTCGCTTAACGAAAATTTACGTGTCGCATAAAATTTGAAAAAACTTCTCTCCCCCGTCTGTGGTATTATTTCTTCGTGGCCAGAACACACCACGTGCTATGCACTATACACACGTCGATATTTCACGAAAGTAAGAGAGAGAAAACGTGCGAGCAACCATGTGTGTATATATATATATATATAATATGCATGTACATGCGCCGCGAAGTCCTTCTATATCCACTTTGCCGCGCGCCGCGGAGAGTACATGCATATATATAAGCGCATAAAGGAGGAGCAAAAAATATTGCTCGAAAGATAAGGCATTGTTCTTAGCGTATATATGAAATGAGATGCAGAAGAGAGGTAGCTCAAGACGGGGGAGGAGAGAGAAAGAGAGAAAACGGTTTTACGCGGCGAGGAGAGCAGCAGCACAAGGAGGAGGAGAGAAAATGCGCTTTGTCTCTCTCCCTCTCTCTCTCCTCGAGCACTCGCTCTCTCTCTCTCTTTCTTCTCGTTCTTCGTCGCTTTTTCTCTCTTTTCCTCTGAAAGAAGGAGGAGAGTATGTAGGGTAAGATAGTTGTGCGCGGGTCGTGCGAAGAAAGAGAGACAAGCTACATAGATATATATATATAAAAGTTTCTGCGCAGCAGCGGCAGCTCGGGATTAATTTTCGCTATCTCTCGTTCGCGCGCTATAGCGTTGCGCGGAATCGAGTATGAGGATACTGTGAGTTTTTATTCCGCGATCCCTCGGCGCACTTTCCAGACGTAACCGCGCGATGCATGAGTCATGTATATATATATATGTATGTATATATATATATATATATATATATTATATCTGGTATATAAGACGGCGACGCGTTGTGTTTCGTTGTTATGACTAGAGCGGTTTATTTGCGACTGCGGTATGTGAGAAAGAAAACTTCTTATTTTTTCTGATTTTCGAAAACAAGCGAAAAAACTGAAAATGAATTTTAAGGAGTTGAGGAATATAGTAGATGACGGATATAATTATTTAAAATCTGAAATTGATAAATAATGAAAATTCATAGGGAATAAACGCATCTTGGCACTTTCTCGAGAATACAATAGCTTCATATATACACTCGAATCACCAAGGGTAAAAGGGGTCGTAAGAAAACCAAAGATAGGCAACGACTTGATTAATGGGAGCTGTCTTTATTGTCCTGCTGTCAACCTTACTAGTTTATTTATTATCAAATCTATTACTAAAAGGGATTTTCCTTCTGATAAGCGAAAGAATTCCACGTAACTATTACAAAATATCAACATTACCCCTGTCGTAGTAGTTCGTTAGCTCTCAGTCAAAAGTTTTAAATTTTTTATAGGGACTTACCTGAAACAAGAGATTTTTTTTTATTACTTTTACAAATTATCGTAAGTTTTATTAATAATTTTGTGAAAAATTTATAAGCTATAGCATATTATGAATGAATTGATAAATTTATAGAGCGTCCAATTTCTGCATACTTATATAAAGTTTACGCTTTTATATTAACTTCATGTATTTATTAGAACCAATCAGTAATTGAAAAGATTTCGCATTAAATATACTAACTTAGTAGATGAAATACTTTTTAACGTCGAAAAACAAGCTTCTCGAACGCAATAAAGAAAAAAAGGACACCTAAACTTTCCTCAAAAGAAAAAACTCTAACGGCAACTTGGCAAGTAACTAAAAAAAAGTTACCTAATTTCCACTCACCAAATTTCCGTAAATTTTCCACTACAGAAAATAACGTTGCATCTTCCCAAACACAGAAAACAAACGATCCACAATTCCTCCATCCCCTAAAAAAAAACCACTCCACCCATCCACCCACACACACACACACACACACACACATGCAAGCACAGCCAGCAACTGCGGCGCTGCAATTCCACGACGATAAATCCATCTCTGGCCTCGTGCACACTCGCTTTCTGCTATATAGCGCACGCACGCGAGCTAAGAATTATCTCCGGCGTCGTTTTTCAATACCCTGGACGCCCGGGAGAGAGTGAGAGAGAGAGAGAGAGAGCCAACATTTCACTCGCGTGCTCTGCACTCGCTATCGAGCCCGTGCGCGCATTTATAAAGCATCCCGAGAGCTCGCACACGCGGGGCTTTATATCTTTTCCAGGGTAACAAACTGCCGGGGCGAGTAAGCTATAGCTATAGCTATAAGTGTGTGTGTGTGTGTATATACCTCTATATGCCTGGATATGTGTTCCCGGTCGAGACAATATAACGTAGCAAGCGGCGCGGCGAAGGGTGTCGGCAAAGTATTCCAGAGACATCGCGACGACGCACAGCCTCCCCAACGCCCAAGTATTCGAGATGCGCCGCTGCTGCTGCTGCTGCGGTGTCGGGTAATAGGTGGGATATGGATGGCAAAGGATGTTTATAGGTATATATAGGTGATGGTGACGGTGTTTATGATGGTTATAAGGTCGTGGAAACGTTGCCTCGGGTTGTTTCGGTGCGCGTTTACGCTGTCGACATTGAAATACTGGAATGTGCGCTTGTTATATGAAACGCTGGTTTATCAAAAAGATGATTTTGTTGAGTATATAATAATGGCGTAGCTTTAATTGGTAGTTTTGTGAAGTAATCTATGTGATGCTTTTTCTATAATGAAAATGGAAAGAATTTTTTTAGCTGATAAATATAGTATGGAACAAAATAAATGTCACTTATATGCATCAACAACGGAGAAAGTTTTCCAATGTTATTGCCACAACTACTTCTTAGATTAAGGAATATATATTGAATTATGTTCTAGCTTTTTTTATGAGTATTTTATAATAAGAATACTGAAGATGAAAGAAAGAATTGAGTAGTTTGAAAAATGCTAGAGTATAAGGTTATTACAATAATGGGCAGTATGAAAAATGGAAAGTGACGTAAGATGAACGTAATAAACTATTCTTTGCGATGAGGCTTTTTCAATTATAAGATGAAGTTGATAAAAACTTAATATCAAGATTTCGAAGTTAGGTATAATTCTTATCTTAAGTAAAGAAATTATAGCGAAAAGGTAATTCATTGCCACCGATGAATTAAACAGTTTTCTTCCTTACATTCTGACTTTATAATCACTTTAGGTTGATAACTTTTTATGAGGGATTTTGTATTTCATTTGACAAAGTTTAAATCTCAAAATTTAGGATGACAGTTTAATTTACATCATTCTAAAATACCCTAGAGTTACCAACGTAAAAATTAAATTTATATTCATCTAAATCTTTTAGAGAAGAAAATTCTAATGTCTTGAAATGCAGAAGATGATACTTTAAGAGGAATTTCCACACTACTATACATCTCATTCAGAGCATAAAGTCTTTCATTCTAGAAAAACGGCTTTTCATACGAAATGAAAAAATTTAAAAAAGTTGAAATACAATACAATACAGTTGAAGGTGAAAATATACAATCAGATATTAATTTCTGGGATTTTGTAACTTATTAAAATAGAATAATGTAAACTAAATATTTAAATTTGTCAAGTCTAACATTTCTCTACCATTAATTATAGTTTGTTAATTGTTGAAATGCAATATAATTATTTAAAAAATACAATTTCCCTCCATGAAACTTTTTTAATCATACGCATAAAAAAATGTGAAGTATGGTTAACGGTTTAGCAAAAGTAATATTAATTTTTATTTTAAAAAGTTAAAATTACTTGGAAAAAGATGTCTCTTTTTTGAAGATAGCTTCTTTCACTTCAAAAGAAGTTTTTTAAAAAGAAAAAAATCTTCTTTTTTCCAGTGACAACTTTTTTGAAAACGGTAAAACAAAACTTACGCTTTTTAATAATTAAAGTTGCAGAAATCTATATTCTTCTAAATATATATCTTTTATCCTTTTTCGTCTACTTTTTATAGATTAGAAAATATCAGATATACAGGCGTTTGATTGCCTCAACATCGAACGGATCCTTCTTCAATAAGAACACGGGATATCTGCGGCAGGTCACGTAGACACCATGTACTGATGCAACATTCACAACCGACGTTTCATCGGCGCCGTAACAAGGATTATAGCCGTTACATGATATTGTTTGACAGTAACGAGGGATCCACGTTGAATTCCTACATCTCCCGCAGGCTATTAACTTATTGACGTTGATAGCCTATTGATAACAAAACTGAGTTTTTCTGGAGAATGTGAAAAGCTAACAATAGAAACCAAAAATGAAAAGACTTCTTAGTTATTGATTACTTTTACATTTACTGATTAGCACATTTTTCGTTACTGCTACGAAATTGTAAAATAATTTTTTTTTTAAATTGCTTTAAATATATAGAATCAAAGAAACTTTCAATCCGCAAAAATTTCCACATGCGTCATTCCAATTTAACAATTTTCAATTTAAACTTTTCTGCATATTTTTTTAGCATCAAAATAAAAAAAAGTTTAACAAACGCGCGAGTTCGTTTGAAAAAAATATCGATCCACATGTAAACGTCAAAAAAATCCACACTACCAACTTTTGTACACAACAAACTCGCCTAGAGAACTCGCACGCCCACACTTTTCCAAACGCGCTCAACGGTATCAAAATCTCGTTTTCAAATCCAACTGTTTTTCTGTTTTCGTTAAAATTTGCTCCACACATATATAAACTCTTATGCATATACACGGAAACGTGGAAACAATGAGTTCACAGGTTTTCTCTCGACTCGTTTGAAAAATCGAGTGGCACACTGCGTATGCGTATTTATCAAATTTTCCTCTGTAGAGTTGTTGAGAACTATGCGCAATACTGCATCCTATGCACCGATCCTTTAAACAATGCATTTTGCGCGCATTTGTTGAATTGTCTTGGCGAATGTTAATTGGGAAATTTCGAAAAACGTGACTGGTTAGTCATCGATTCGAGCATTGTATATACGCTGCCTCAACGCTGCTTGCCAATCGATGACTAATTGTTTAGCATTTGAATGCGAATAATATATACGCGACGAGTGATTTCAGGGGTGGGAAGTGGAAATACTTGTGGAGAAAAAAAAATTATTTTTATTAGGAAACGCGCCTTAATTAAGAAGATATTGGGCGAAGGAAGTGAATTTAAGTTGGAAAATAAACGAGAAAAAGAGATCTTGATATTAAAAGAACTTCTTCTTCAATATAAAAAAAGCCTTTCATTTTACTTGCACCGAATGCAAATATGCACGAGCGAATATTATTGAGACTTTTTTAATGAGACGCTCCGCATAACTAGAAGCTGTTTTCTTCCTTCAATGTTTTCATTTTCAATGCAGACGCGGGCTCGCAGCTTTGATTTACATAAATCTGAGCTACCGCAGCCTGGCTAATTTATTATTTACGTAATCTCCACTAGTACAGCGCCACTACTTTACGAAAATCTCATTAAAAAGTATCGAAATCGCGAACTAAAACTCCTATATCCTCAATTCTATGGCACAGGAAACAATTAAAAACCCCTCGTTTTTCCAATGAAAGTCAAATTAATTTGCACCCAATTACCGTGCGGACGACGTGTATAGTGCTACGACAACGAGAGAAAGAGAGAGAGAGTGAGAGAGAGAGATGCAGGCGAAATAGAAAACGTTTATTCTAATTAAGCCAAATGAGTTTATCCCTCCCTCTCTCTCTTACTCCTCTGCAATCGGCCGAAATAGAAAATAACGAACGGGACGACGAGCGATTGGCGAAAACCGAAAAAGCTGCCTGGTTGAAAACCAAGAGAGAGAGGCCGCACAGACGAATATAGCGAATATAGTATACTAGCCTTTAGCGAATTAATTGGATTTCTCTTAATTATATATTGACGAGAAGCTTGGTGCTGCACTTCTCGAGAGGTATAACTCAGATACGAAAAGAAGATGAAAAAAAAAATGGGTGCGTCAGGCAAGCCTCGTGGAACTTACTTTGTGAGAAAAAAGCACTAGAGTTGAATGGTATATATATATAAGGAGAGGTGAAATATGACGGGAAGCTGTTGCGCTGAGATTTTTTTGCGTTCGAGTGAAATAAATCGTCGCGTATCCTTATTGTACTGCTTTTTAAAGGAAGCTGATGAGATAAAATTAATGAATTATTCAGTGTAGCGGTGCACAAAAACTTAAATTTTTATTGTTATACTCTCTACGGGAATTCAATGCTAACGCGCGCGTATAATATATATAAATCGTATTTTCATATTTGGTCGCACTTATTTGTACAAATTGTGGATGCTTCATTTTATGGAATTGAAATTCAAATTAATTTCCGTGTATTGATTCAATGCATTTTCAAATTAAATTCGAATGATGAATAAAAATGAATAAGTATACGTACATATTATGTGTATGATATACAAAATTATAACAGCTATACGAAAAAGTGCAGAACGAACGCTATGACAAAGTGTATATATTTTTAAATGACTAAAAAATTACTAAAATTAGTATGCAAAATATCCTAGAAACGTCAAGAAGTTACGCTGCTTCAGAACTTTACTGTTAAAAATCGACGGTAAACCGTCCAAACCTACGCGAACTCCGTAAAAACTTCTGCAGCTGCTAAAAGAAAACCCAGAACGCAATAAAACTCCAATTGAAAATTCAGCCGTAAAAGCGACACTCGCGCGAGATCCCTCGCGAAATTTCCTCCCTCTCTCTCTCTCTCATGGAAAAACTCTCGTTCCAGCCAAGACGAAACTGGAAAAACCCGGACGACCGAACGAAAGACATCGCAACGCGCCAACTTCTCCTCACTCCCTTGCACACAGTATAGTACACAGCACAGCCGGTGAAAAATCGCCGGAAGTTTTCCACCCTGCAGCCGGTGCACGTTCCGCGTTAGGGCGAACAACCCTTTTTCCCCAAGTTACTGTGAAAACGCATCCGTTGAGAGGATGAATCGAAAGAGGCTATATACGTACGCGAGCAGAGGGAGTATATATATATATATATATATATATATATATATATATATATAT
>JAWWEQ010050427.1:0-11602 GCA_035583055.1 Torymus tubicola
CCTTAGCTATTGGTTAAAACCAGGCTAAAAACGGCAAAGTGGAAAAACGTAAAAGTGACGTTCATCTGGACGTCACACTGATGATGAAAAAGTTTATCAACACCACAAGGCATTCAGCGTGGGATGTTTTGTGAAATGTAGCTATGATAACAGCCTTACTGAATACAAAAGCTACAGACAAGAGAAAGAAGAAGATGAATCTCCGGCTAAATGGTTTGTAAAAAGTCTTCACTCTTTGGCTGTGAAAGTAAATAATGTATACAAAAATCCAATGCCAATGAAGGAAATGACAACTTTGGAAAAAATAAAGTTTGATGGTGCTCGCGTATGTCACATTTGTGAGATGCCATTCACCAATGAGGACAAGAGAGTTCGTGACCATTGTCACTTTATGGGAAAGTGATTACTATTATTATTATTATTAACTTTCTATTATTTATAAAATTGTAATTATTACAGATATCGTGGACCAGTACATAGCAAATGCAATCTCAGTTTTCAAGACTCCAGAACAAGGACAACAACTTCCAGGACTTCCACAAATAAAAGAGAAGTACATATCTTTTACAAAGTTTGTAGAAGGCACGGACATAAATTTTAGATTCATCGACTCTTTAAAACTTATGACCTCGTCTCTGGATATGTGCCTGTTCAAACAAGATGGATGTACTACAGAACAGATTGCACTTTTAAAAAGAAAAGGAGTGTTCCTTTATGACTACGTCTCGTCGCTTGAAAAGCTAAAGGAGTCAAACCTTCCTTCGAAGAATGATTTCTTCAGTAGTCTGTACAATACTCATGTCAGCGACGAAGATCATGAGTATGCTCAAAACGTTTAGCAGAGTTTCCAGAATTAAGATCTTGGGCAATATTCTGATTTATACCTAAAGACAGATGTTATACTACTGACCGAAGTTTTTGAAAATTTTAGGACTAACTGTCTTGCAGCATACGAGTTGGATCCAGCTTATTGCTATACGATACCCGGCCTCAAATGGGATGCTATGCTCAAAAATACACAGGTATAAATTTAATTATTAAAAAAATAATACTTTATTACTCTCAAATAAACTTTTTTTACAAGTTGAACTTGAACTGCTTACCGATGTAGACATGTTAATGTTTATTGAGCGTGGTATTTGCGGAGAAATCAGTCAATTTTGCAATCGTTATGCCAAAGCGAACAATCCGAATATGAAAGAAGGTTATATTAATGATGAAGACGAGAAATATTTAATGTATTTCAAGAACGTGAACGAGCCAAACTTCTTTGACAACCCCGACGACTGTGACTTTGGATACTTTGTTGAGGTAGACTCGAAGTATCCTGAAGCACTCCATGACTACACAGAGACCTACCGTTCTGTACTGAACATACACCTTTTGGTTCAAAACAACATAAACTTATGACTACGCTTCACGACAAACATCGTTATGTGCTTCACTATCGAGCACTCAAACAAGCGTTGAAACATGGCCTAGTTCTTGAAAAAAATACATCGTGCCATTCAATTCAAACAAAGTCCTTGGTTAAAACAATATATCGACTTGAACAGCGCGAAAAGAAAGGAAGCCAAGAACGAGTTTGAAAAAATTTTATTCAATCTGTTCAACAACGCTGTTTATGGCAAGACGATGGAGAACGAGAGAAAACGTGTCGTTGTGAAGCTCGTCACTAAGTGAAAAGAACGCTATGGGGCTGAAGCACTAATTTCTAAACCAAATTTTCACACTAGTGACATTTTTAATAAAGACCTCGCAGCTGTACAACTTCTACGTACTGAGATCTCCATAAGGAAACCAATTTACATCGGATTGGCAGTTTTAGACTTGTCCAAGACAGTAGTCTACAGGTTCCATTATGACTGTATGCGAGATCGTGCTGGAGACCAAGGCAAGCTGTTATACACTGATACGGATAGTCTGGTATACGAGATGACAGATGTCGACGTGTACAACGTGATGCGACAGGACCTTCAAGAGTTCGACACTTCAGACTATTCGGAAACCAACCCGTTTAACATGCCGCAAGCCAATAAGAAAAAAGGTGGCTTAATGTAGCGGGGAGATTATGTTGGAATTTATCGGGCCCAGAAGCAAGATGTACAGCATCAAAGTGCAGAACCAAAAACCTATAAAGAATGCTAAGGGTGTTAAGAGTTTGGTAGTGAAAGCTACCATTACATTTGACGACTCCGACAAATGTCGTCGTGAGAATGTCACCATCACTCGAGAGCAACGAAATATTTCATCTCGGCATCACAATTTTGATACCGAGAAGGAAAAGAAGATTGCCTTGAGTGCTCGTGATGACAAACGCTATCTACAGTCCGGTTCTACAGACACACTGCCTTGGGGTCACTGCAAAATAGTGGGGGAAGCAAGAACCAATAAGGGAGCACTCGAGCCGCCGAATACCGCTGATGAGCTCCTATATAACGGGGTGGAGCGAAAGCAGGAGCTCAGTCAAACAGTCGAGCCTCCTAGCAACAGTCAGCATCAAGACATCTCGCTCCTCGCAGCTCAACAGCCACTTCTAGTCGCTCGACACTCGGTCCACAAGAGGTCTTGTGAAACAACACTTGACGAATTAGTCAATAAAAAACCTAGAGAACTCTAAGGTTAGTATCTGAAATTGAGAGTGTTTCATTACTCAAAAAAAAAAATTAATCAACTCAATTGAATATGTTACAGATGGATCTTTCAAAATTAAATGCCATTGCCTGTAGAGGATTTCTCCCGACGAAAAAACTCTCTGAACTACCTCAAGGAGAGAAATTGATGATAACAAACATAAAGATTGTGAAGACGAAATATGGAATGAAGGTCGTGGCCGAGATAACAAGCAAGTTTAAGTTGTTTTTATTTAAGCCTTATCTAATCTTAATAGAACACGAGAAGTTCTTCTTCGACTTAGTAGAAGCTGCAAACAAGTATGAACTCTTTTTAACTTATCTCGACGCCTCTAAAATTGAATTTAGTGGAAAATAAATGTTGTAATTTTAAGTTCTTGTAAATATGTTAAAATGCACTAGTCTTGTCTTGACGCGTTTCAGTTCGTGTAAATATGTTGAAAAACACTAGTCTTGTCTTGTCGCGTTTAATATTGAATAATTATTGTAAAATATAGTTATGCATTGTAAATAAGCGTTAAAATTAGTTCTTATATGTTAAAATAAGTTAATGATTAAAACATTGTTCTTGATTTCACTTTAAAAAATATTTTTTTATTGAACATTCAATTTTGCATAATTACATATCTTTTTTATCAATCCAACTTTTATGTGAATTATCAAAGCCAAGCCATTTTACAAAAATTTTACTTCCTTTTTTATTAATTACTTTTTCTACAACATAAATATCTGGATATTTGGCTTTGAGTAGTTCTTGTTCGTACAAACCGCCTGACACGGGTTGTTCTTGATAGTCTTTCAGATGATAAGTCGGAGGACTTGTAGCTGCTATACGTACAAATTATAAATATCTCTGTAGACCACTTGGGAGTATATCCGTTATCAAATACTGCTTTAGCTTTGCTTACTGCTTTATTTTGTATGTTTTCATAAGTTTTTGAAAATCTGCATTATAAAGTTCTTTGTCTCTGTCAGTATGGAGATTTTTGAGCTCTTTGCCTTTAACTAATACAGATTTCATAGCTTCTGTGACATCTTTGCCCGTTTTTCTCTTCACAGGAACAGCTCATGCATATTTAGAGAAAATGTCGATTATAGTTAGTAGTATGTTGTGTCGAGCGTAAGGAATCATTTCGACGAGATATACTTGCCATGTCTCGTCCAAACTACGCCTGTCAAAGCTTCGACGTCAGTCAAGTCGGTGCACCTTTTGTGTTGCACTTTTCACATATAGGCATTTTTATTTTGGATTCTGGTTCGTTTCTGCCTTTTTATTAAGATCCTTGTTGCCCGCAGTGTCAACACCTTGTGCAATATTTGTTATTTAACAAAATATGTGCAATTTTAGCACTTTTTTTACTCTGTTCGATTTAGCTCGGTTCTGATGAGTTTTAGCGAAAAAATACAAGATACATTTTTTGTTTATTATAAAATTTCCTACAAAAGTTGATCTTAACGAAGTTTCTAGCTTTAATAGTCAATTTGCAAATCACTGCTAAAGTTAAAAAATATCATTCTTTTCATTACTAAATAACTTTTTTCAAAAACACTGAAAGGGCTTGAAAATTTTTTTACATAGAGCTTTTGTTAGTACAAAAGTGCATACTAAAGCACGAGTAGATATGTTCATTAGTTTTCGAATTATTAACGATCGAATTTTATTTTAGTCCTTAATTGCAAATTGCGCCATTCCTTCAAAAATCATTTCTCAGCGTGGAAAAAAATTGAGCATGCAGTGAATACTTCAACTTTAATATCCTTTTTGAAAAATTAAGCATTTTTTATTTTTACAACTTTTACAAGGTTTTATACGCGGTCACCTTTTTCTACACCGCGTAAAGTGCTCTAAAAAACACCGATAACTTTGTTTTCTGAGAATCGGAGGTACACCACTGGAAAGGGCTTAAAAAAAGTTATTATTTAAAATAAGATTATTAAATTCCAATAATTACACTAGAAGTTATCGTTGAAAATGATTACGGGCGTTCTAATTAAAATTGTGCTTGCGGCTTGCGCGTGTAGCATCTTGATACTATAAAATAAGTTTATTGTACATTTGCATAACAAATAATCCCTAGATTTTTTGCAATCATCGTCGGAAGTGAAAAAAATAATGCGCAACGCTTTCTTTCTCTCTCGCTCTCACGGGCATGGCTTGGTAACATACTACTCAAATTTTCAATCATTCTTTCTCAGCAACTATTTGACGGAAACACATAATCATTATTTTTAATCAAAATAGGTTATGAGATCTACACGATTTTGTAAGTAGCATACATAAAAAATCTTTATTGTCCAAACTATTTTCAACTTTTTATTCATTTACACTATTATTATGAAAGTAAAATGAAAATATTAGTAAAGTCACTCCATTTATTAATTAATCGTGAGTTTTTTTACGTTACTTATTTCTGAACACAGCTCTTTTGCTTATTTGACAAAAATTATTCAATTTCATAATAATTATTTTAATAACAATTAAAGTATTTATGGGTATGAATTAAAGGTTTAACAACAGATGTTAAGCTTATAGTTTATTTTTTTCAAATAAATGCTGTTTAAAATTCATATTACTGAGTCAATGTTTACGTAGGTAAGGTATTTCTTTATCTTTAGGGTACAGAAGCTCAATGAAATATATAATATAAAAATAAAATTTATTGATAAAAGTTTTGTAAAAAAATATAGTAAAATTGTTTTTTTTTTATAAAAAGAATCTCTTCTCAAAAGTGAACACATCCAGCACAACTTTGAGAATCTATATAGCTTGCTATTCGAAAACTGAAGATCCCGATGCCGCCACTAGCGAAAACTGAAGAAATATTTTGGGATTATCAATAGAGAAAATAGATACAAAACGCTATTTATAGTTTTATTACCTGAAACCCAATTGGTGAAAATCTTCGATAGATTTCTGACTTGTGTATTCTCACTGTAATTTGGGAGGGGGTGGGAAATTTTATTTAATGGTCCAAAAAGTACGGACCATCATAAGCATTAACTATTAACTATTAACTATTCTCGCAATTGTATAGTAATAAATATAATGAAGTAGATCGGTGACGAGTGAACAATTAACTGCTAAACAGTCAACACTCAAGTCTCGACCAAAATCGCGTAAACCGCCGGCTAGATTTGATGACTAGTAAAATAGGCAAGAAAAAGTAAATAAACACACTGTAAACGTTAGAATAAGGTACGATAATAATACACATTTGGATCTTTCAATATCAAAATTACAAATTAATTCGAAATCTAACCGTTTAAATTAATATATAATATTTTAAGTAAATACTGTAGAATCAATATGAATTTGAAACGTAAATGAATAAAAAGTTCAAAATAGTTAGGAAATAGTTTTATGAATGTTACTCACAGAATCATGTAGATCTCATAGCGCATTGTGATTAAAAAATAGTACATTAAGCAACTAGTGCGCAAAGCAGGTGATTCCACATGTTGCGTATACTATTTTTTCACAAAAGTGCGCCAAATACGGCAAACCTATTAAAATAACAATACATAAAAATAAATAATATGAAATGAAGTGCGGGTCGATTTTGTCGCCCGAACGGTAGCGGGAGCGACAAAAAAGTCGAGCACGTAAATATAAAAAAGGTGAAAAAGGAAAAAAAGGTAATAAAAGTATTCTTTAACTAAAAAAACTGTGTTAATCAATTAACAAATCGATTTAAAGAAATTTATACATCTTCAATTTATACATGTAGCGCATTAATTTTCGTGGAATTCGTATATACGAATTGTTACACTGAAAAACATTTGGGCGAAATTCTCGTCCCGCAGAGAGAGAGGTTCGCCTTTTACGCCGTGCTCTGCGCGACTTCTGTTTGGAACAACACACGCACGGTTTCAAGCAAACAGTTTTCCCGCAGTGGCAAAGCCGCGCGCCGTATGATACGCTCCCGCCCTTTGGAAACCTCGCTCGCCGCAGTTTGGGCAAAATTTTCGCCCACAGTGAGCGCGGCGTTTTACTGAACGCACGGTGGCGCTGCGTTACGGCTGTGAGTGTAACGGCGCGTTTTGATGTTTTTCAGTGTATGTTTTGATATTTGTTTTGAAGCAGTAGTGTGTGAAACAGTGTGAAAAGCAAGTGCTTTGCGCAAGCTTCCTCAAGAGTGTGTAAATCTACTCTCTGGCCAAGCCCAGTATATGAACTACTTAATCATGCGATTATCGTCTCTAAGAGGTTATATTACGGCCTATTATTATGAACCTCGTCGTCTTCGTGCAGCCGTCAAGAAGCGTTTCACCCATACCCGTCTACTTCGAATCAAGTGCGCCTACATGGTTGCTTCCTACTACAAATCTCTTGCTCCATTCATAGCCGGTCACGACTTTATCTCCGCTACACTCATATACGCAAAACCCGCTCCATCGTCTAAGTGCATCCTGACGCGCAGACTGAGCAACGTCCACCCAGACACGTTTCAACAGTGCCTCTCGGGCTGCCTCTTGCGCATTCGCCCCCATTCACCTTTTCCGCCTCACACTTTTATCGCTAGTACTCGTTCCTCCGAACTTTTCCTGGGGCCGTGTCTCGCAGACGTTAACACCATCGAGCGCAGTCTCTCCGCCTCCATCATTGCAGCTTTCAACGACATAGCCCCGCTCCACCGAGACATCTTAACAACGCACCCTAAGCCCTGAATTTCCAGTGCAATTGTAGCGTTAATGAAAGCACGCGATCGCGCAACTTGTCTATCTCGTACAATGGGCACTGCTGAGTCTCTTGCCGAATACCGCCGCCTGCGCGCTGACCTGTCCAACTCTCTCGATTCCACGAAGAACGAGCATATTGCTGCATGTCTTGCGAATGCTCCAAGTGCCGAGGCAAAATGGCGCGAACTTCGGAATCTCTGCATGATCTCATCTGATAAGATATCCCAGAAGAAAACATCCCGTCGCCAGTTTCGACCTTCGATGCTGCCACGCTCAACATGCACTTTGCAGCCGCGGTCAATCGACACCCGCCAGCTACTAACCGTGACTTCGAGGCAGTGCTGGTCTGCACGCCTAGTCTACGCCCCCATGGTGTTTCCACCTGAGGCCAGTCTCAATGCGCGACATCATGGACGCCTTCCAGTGCTCTTCGTCTAAAGCATCTCGTTGAGATGGCCTGTCAGTGCCCATGTTGAAACTTGTGTACTCGCGATTGTAGTGGAAAATATTGAAGAAAAAGTGCAAAACTAGGACAATTATAAATGTGAATAAATAATAAAATATATCTTTAAGTGATACAAGAAAGAATTTTTGAGGTTACACGTGTGGTAAATGGACACTAAAGGAAACGTGAAAACCAACGAAGAAGTAATACTACATGACATTGAAGGTGAAAGCGAAAAAATAATTGAAGAATAAGTCAAGATAACTAAGCAAGCAAAAAGTGATGATCTAATGATTCCCATTTTCTACGATATAAATTATTCAAGTTGGAAGTTTTGACTTATGACTTTACTGGAGTATAAGGAGTGCAATGAATAAGCCCAAAGAGAAATGATTCAGACAGAAAAAAAGATAAATGGAAGAAAAAGGATTTAAAAACAAGTATATTAATCAGTACTATTTCAGATAAGCATTTGAAATACGTGCGTGAGTGCAAAACAGCAAAAGAAATGATCACGAATCTAGATAAACTATATGAGACGTAATCAACATCATTGCAAATAATATGCCGAGGGAAAATTGAAGATATCAAATTAAAAGATTTTGAAAATTTTGAAGAATTTTTAGTAGAATTCGAAAAAGCGGTGAATGAATTTAAAATAGCTGGACGTAAAATAGATGGAGCAGAAAAGATGCGATATTTCATAAATCATTAACAGCAAGCTACAGTTATATTGGTGACTTTATAGACGTCATACCAGAAAAGGAAAGAACAGTTGATTACGTAAAATCGTTGATTTGGATGAAACAACTGAAAGCGATTCTGAATATGCTTCTCCATCTACTTCGACCCTGGGGGAGAGTAGAGGGGATTTAACCGATCTCATTAATTGATCGCGCATTTTGCGCTTGTTTAGTTCGTTTAGATCAATCTTGTCGATATTTTCCGTGCGAGGCGTCGAGCTGAGGCATCGGGCGATTAGGCATGGAAAGTTCCCGTTTACCACCGGGAATCCCTCAATTATCGCGCGTGCACTTCTATTCGGACTCTTTCTCCGGGCGACCGACGCGCTCGGGCCTACGCATACATGCGAGCCGTCGGGCGACCAGATCGAATCTGGGGAAGTACCAGCAATTATGGCCATAAAAATCGCTCTTAGGAAAAGGTTAGTTTTTACCACTTTCCCGGAGAGATCGATATAACGTAGAGATGTTCAGTTAGTGAGTTCTGGGTTTTCGAGAAGTGAGCATCTCCTCTGGATATAGTGCGCGTCTACCAACAGCGACTTTGCGGCTAACACATCGATTCCTAGGTGTCGGGGACTTTGTCGACAGAATCATCGAGCCGACAAGGCACGTGGCCGTTGGTCAAGGGAGTTTAAGTTTCGTTCTAGTTGTAGTTCATCGCGAATAACTCCGTATTAGTCGTGCGTGTTGATTGCAATCATAGGCGGAAGTGTGAGTGTGTGTTCCTCGAGGTGTTAGGTAGGGCTTGTGGGGAACTTGTGTTCACGGCTGGGAGATCCCACCGTGACCGGTTCTAGGAGAGCGTACCAAGTGGCAACTAGCGCTGTTGCCCAGGGGCAGCGGCGTTGGTCCCCGAGACGCCAGGCGCGTCGTTTGCACGGTCGTGGACACCCGCGCTCCCCCGATTGGACTTCGGCCAGGCTTCCCTAGTGGACTTGGTGCGAACGCCGCTTTGTTGCCTTGATAGGCAATCTTTACGGACACGTGTTCAAGGTAAGAGAGCTCTCGTACTACTACAAGTGATCACTTGCGACATTGTACCGCGAACCGCGTGCGTTTAATTTCTTTTGCCGGATAATATTCATGTACATATATATTTCATTCAACTTAATAAAATACTGCTACGGTTTTTCCCTCTAATCCGTGAGGGTTTTTATGCCGAAGCAAGTTGCATCTTCTTTATCGCGAGTTCATGTCTTATTATTTAAAACCTAACCACTCACTCTCCTTTTCCTTATATTTTGTTACTCCCCTTTTTTATAGAAATAATAAAAAATAATAACGTAAACAGTGAAAGACTAACAGTACCACGAAAATCTGAAAGAAAGAAAAGTTCTGTAAGTAGATACGGTAATCCAGTAACACATTGTATTTATATAAATTATTTTGATAGAAATATACCATGTACATTTGAGGAGGCGGTTAATGGCAAAGATAGTAAAAATTGGCAAGAAGCCGTGAATCAAGAAATCCAATGCATTGAGAAAAATAAAACGTGGAGACAAGTTGATAGAGTAGAAAATAAAAAGGTTCTAGATATCAAATGGGTGTATACGAAAACTCGGAATAAATATAAGGCTAGATTAGTTGTAAGAAATTTTCAGCAGACTGATATTCTCCTGTAGCAAAAAATCAAACAATAAAAATTCTATTTTCGTTTTGTTGTCAATATGGGCTCAGAATAGAACAAATGGATGTAGAAACTGCATTTTTAAATGGTAAAGTAACTACAGAAGTATATGTCAGTCAACCCAAAAGATATGAAAATGGCACAAATACAGTTTATAAATTGTTAAAAGAGCTTTATGGATTGAGAGAGAGTCCAAGAAATTGGTATGAGTGTTCGGATGAATACTTAACTGATTTAGGCTTTGAGAGAAGTAACATTTTTGTTTATTAAAATAAAATAAACAAAAATGTGTGACAAAAGCGTCGACTTTATGCAGAGTATGCTTATCAGTGTAGCTTTATCAGAAGCTGTGAGTGAACTAAAGTTTATAAAGAAGTTGATAAATATTTTTTATGTAAAAGTAATTAATACAATTAAAGTTTATGAGGAAAATACAGGCGCGATTAATATAGCAAATTGTGGAAATTTTACAAAGAATTCGAAGCATCTTGAAATACGTTACCATTTTGTGCATGAGAATGTGAAAGAAAAGGAAGTTGAAATTGTAAAAGTCGATTCAAATGAAAATATTGCGGATATGTTTACAAATGCATTATGTAAAGACAAGTTAGAAAAATGCTAAGCGTAACATAAGAAAATTGATATGTAAAAGTCAAGATTATAAATTTAAGGAGGCGTGTTAGATATTATAGTAAATATATAATCTTAACTATATACTGATATATTAGCTGTAATACATACAGACATGACCCCTACTTTGGTTTATGCGTACAGTAGCGGAAGGTGAGAGCCACTTACTGCGAAACGTACTTGCTCTCTTGCTGTTCAGATCTCGATGTAGTAATGAAGTATAGACTACGGCTATTATAACCAATTTCAATAAATACTATTTTGTACCAAAGAGTTCTGAATTAATTATCAATTCTAAATTATCCACACCTCACTCATCCCAAAAATACGAATAGTTATTAAGGGTTTAATAATTGATGGGAAAAAAATTGTAAATTTGACTACACCTTCAGTTATTTTCAGTACTCCGACGGATATGTTATATAGACATATCTGTTTCTCGCGTGCAAGATTGAATAAATTAGTTTTTTTATCATTTTCTTGTTCTGCAGATAAGTAAAATTGTAAAATAAGTTATTTTCAGTTATTGCCATGAGAAATTCACAATAATTATTATAATAAATAATTTGAAATGCACGATAAGTTGTAACTATTGTAAAACTACCTTTATACTTGAAGTAAGTATAAAAATGAAAGTCTACTTTATAAAAAAAAACAAGTATTTAACAAAGCATACTTAAATTATTTTTTTTAGTGAACAATTTTGGGTATTTTTTGTTTTAACAAATTGATTAAAGAAAAATTACAAACAAGATAAAACTGGAGAGAGAGAGAGAGAGAGAGAGAGAGAGAGAGAGAGAGAGAGAGAGAGAGAGAGAGAGAGAGAGAGAGAGAGAGA
>JAWWEQ010050428.1:0-11601 GCA_035583055.1 Torymus tubicola
TGATTGATTTTGATTTTAAACATGACCATGACCATGACCATGGCCTTGACCCAAGGACATATCTAAACGTAAAATTTTCCGCTCTTTCCATTTATGACGTGAAAAATGGGGGTTCCCATTTGAAAAAATCAATTTGACCACGCCATTTACCTTCCGATTACTGTAAAGTATATAGATCATTTGCAAGTGCACACAATCGATCAAGACGGAGATTTAGTAAATTTCCGAGGAGATGTTCTAACTATAATACTACACCTCAAACAATCGTAATGGAGATTATTTACAATAAAAACTATATAAACAAAAAAATATGTCCACCACCCATAAGTCATTGACGAACATCGAAAGCGATAACACATCCGAACATATGATTCCTAAAAATTCTAGGTTTAAAAGTAGTACTTGGTGGAAGATAACTTGTATATTCTTTTGCTGCTTTCAACGAAATGGAAGAAATACTAAGTATCCAAACACCTGTTGCTTTTGATGAATCCATAGCACATTACGAGGTTCACGTTCATCAATCGTATACATCAACGTTTAACAACAGTGATGAAATACGTATATCTATTCAACATCAAGATTTATGTCTATTACCTCCCCGCAGTGCATTACATATCTGCGAACTTTTGGTTAAAACTAATAATACCGCTGTTCAAAATACAAAACTTGGAAATAAGGCTATTTCTCACTTGTTTGAAGAAATTAGATATGAATTAAACGCCATCGGGATAGACAAGTGTAAAAACATTAGTTTAACGACTGATATGAAAGGTTGGGTGTCGCTTAATCCGACTCAGAGTTATATCACTGAAAATGCTGTATGGATCGATGTAGAGGAAACACAGAGCATAGTTAACGATGCTGGTTACTTCAATGTATCGATTCAATTCAGCCTAACTTTCGGCTTTGCAGAGGACTATCGTAAAATTGTAGTAAATGCAAAACATGAACTCATTCTTATGATATCAAGAAAGGATATAAATGCTGTTAAACAGACAGTTATAAGAGCAGAAAACGTTGAGAGTTACAAGGACTTTAATATAGAGTTAACTAGACTCGAATGGCTAATGGCATACTTAGTTGCATCTAGCAGTAGTAAAATTCGCTTACTCGATTTTGTAGGAAAAGATCACCCCATGGCTATGAGTTTTCGCACTTGGGAATTGTACGAGTATCCATTACTTCCGACTACAACGAGATAGATATGAACCATTAAAACATCCAATCAACTTGAAAAACCATGTTTTATCATCTTAGGTTTTCAAACTAATAGAAAAGATCGACGGAGTACGAGCGCTAACTAATTTGATCACTGTAATCTTACAAACGTTAAACTCTTTCTTAACTCTCAGTACTATCCGTATGGCAATCTTAACATCGACGTAAACCGTAATCAATATGCCATACTTTATGATATGTATGCTAGTTTCCAAAATTCTTACTACAGTAAAGATCCAGAACCCGTGTTGAAAAAGTCGCAATATTTCTCTTACATATCCTTGATAGTGATAGACTGCTCGAAACAAAATGTGTCCTTAAAAAATGCCCATGTAGACTATCGTTTAGAATTCGAAGCTAAGGAAAATTTTCCTGCCGGAACTTCTGCATACTGCTTGATCTTACATGATCGCATAGTTCAATATAGTGCCGTGACTGGTGACGTAAAGAAACTTTAAGGAGTGGGGGAAAGAGCTTATAAAGCGAGCGAAGCTTCTGGTATATTGCATTTGAAGTTCGTGCATCATGGATTACGCAGTGGATATGCAGGGCGGTGTTGACGAACTTTGTCATGAAACATGATATTCTTTATCTCGCTGAGACAAAATCTAAGTCTGTTGACGAAATCTTCGGTATTAAAGATTTTTAAAAAAATAAGAAAGGATAGAAAAGATTGTATCAAAAGTGAAGGAAGAAGTTTAGTGGTATTCATTCGTATCAGTCTTCAGTTCATACATCTATTGTTAGGATCAATATCTCAAAAAATATGAAATATGTTCTTATCAAGGTCTAGAATATAGCGGATAGAGCAGTTAAGGAGGTATGCAGGTCGGTTGTCAGTGATTTTACGTTTTCTCATACAACAAATTTTTATCAAGTCTCAAAGATACTCTCATTAAAGATATGCAAAATTATTTCGTTTCGTATGGTAATTTCAGTAAGGACAAATTATACATTTCTAAGATAAACAGATTCAGTACTGCTCTATCATGGTTCTATGGATGCGGTGACCTCGGCAGTGGGCAGGTTTGTATTTTTAACAGATTGAGAAGCGGGCACAGCAGGGTCAGGACACATTTAGCCTCAAAAGGTTTCGTGGTGGAAGAGAATTGCGAGTGCGACTGGGGCTCCCATAATATGAAACACCTGGTATGGGAGTGCCAGATGTATTCGAGCGAGAGCCTGATTTCTTATCGAGTATGTTACTTTTTGTCCTGGTTGCGTTAAATTTTTATTTTGATTTTATTTTAAATTATCATTTACTTTAAACGCGTGTTCGCGTGCTGGACTCGAGTGTCTCTTCTATCAATGGGATTTCCCCTCATAGTCTAAGGAAAGATTAGTATCCTGGGGAAGTCTCCGGTGCTCGAAAGCGTCCAGGTCATTGCCCAGGGCGAACCTAAGGAAGAAACCTCGTATCATGGGGAAGTCTCAAGTGCTCGAAAGCGTCGAGGTCATTGCCCAGGGCGAGTCTTTGGAGGAAGAAGCAAAATACGTATCCTAGGGAAGTCTCCGGTGCTCGAAAGCGTCCAGGTTATTGCCTAGGGCGTATTTAGAGGTTACGGGACAGTCGTAGTTCTCGAAAGTTCCACTACTTATGCCGTTGGAGGAGTTTGGGACAGATGTGGTTCTCGAAAGTTCCACCACTGATGCCAAGTCAGACGGGATAACAACGACAGCCGAAGCTCATTGCCTGCCGCAGAATGGAGGTCGGGTATATGGACGGCTCTCGAAAGATCCACCTAATAGCCTGAGGAAGGGTAGATGGGAGGTGTACGGGGGATATAGAGTCGAATAATCATGACAAGGAATAGGTAATATTAATTTTATTGACGCATTATGTTACAAAGGATTGTGTAAGACCAGAGCAGTGCTCGCAGAGTTCTTACCTCTACGTTTCGTAGAGAGGAAATGCGTGCCCGTCGCAGCGGGCTAGCCGTATTTATACCGGTCGGCTATCGATCCATCTCTCTCGTTTGCCTACCTCTCCCACGAGCAGTGCCGCCGCACCGCTGTACATCGGTGGGGAGAGTCGCGGAGTAGGGCGAGAGGAGAGGACGAGCGCTTATATAAATTTGCATACATGCTCGCTAGTGGGGGACATCCTCGCTTTGTGTGTGTAGGAGTAGCCGTAGTACAGGCGTCGGCTCGCACGGAACGGGTATAAGAAGGAAAGAAGGAGCGGGTTTTGTCGTTGGTGCATGTGTACGCAGCGGTCGGTAACGCAGAGACCGTTACAAGTGCGACAGGGCGGGAATCGCTGTTGGCTCTGACTTGTGCTCAGTGACTTTTACGCATAAAGAAAATTTCATAGCAAAGTTAGATGAGGATTAGAGTACATAACCGCTCACGGTAATAACTCTCAAAGGAAAAAAAAAGTGGATATGCAGGGTTTCAAAAAATCTAGCAACAATTACGTTCTCAAAGAATTGGCTTTCTGACCAATAGTACTCCTCTTCAAACCACCATGTCCTTGGAAAAAACTAACTGACAAGTACAAACGTAAAAATTTGTGGTTAGAACTTTGCTATCATGGACTATCATGGGATGGTGGTGATTATAATTATAATCTTCAAAATGCATTCAAAGATGCTCACAGAATTTTCGTCGATGGTAAAATAAAAAAATTGTGGTTAGAACGTTTTAACTTTAATGTTATCGATATCGCTGCAATGGGCTATTCAGCTTTCGAATATCCGAGATCAGTAACTATATGTACAAATCATAATCGAGCGTGTAAAACTATATGTGATATGCATAATGTGAAGCGTGTGAAACAGTTTTACCGTAGCAATTCCATTATGGAGTGGGAAGACGTTATGGATTGGCAAGACATCGTCTGACGAAGGAGAACATGAAATGCAAGTCTGGTCATAATTTGAAGGGTATAAGGAGGAATTAATAGACAGGTAGAACCTCACAGGATAGGAGCGAGATGGGGCTCCTATAAAAATGTCCCACTAAAAAGAAAATAATTTGTTTTTCAAACGCTTAACAGCAGTGAGGTGACTTTTTACTTGATACGTCATTATGAATTTTTTTAGATTTTGAAAAAAATATTTAGATGTCGCTAGACTGTTTTATGAAAAATAAAATCAAACAAAATTTTTTCAGAAATCCATCCTTTTTTTTTAAATATGGATTAACGAAATCTGAAAAACATTGGCACCTGTTGTACAATCTGTTAGTTAATCTATTACATCATTGCTGGAGAGGCAAAAATTATCTTTGAAGGTGTTATAAATTTAATAATTTTTTTTTTCTATTACTCAAAATTCTTAATTTAAAGATAAAATTCGTCTCAAATTTGATCAATTTTGATTAATTTTTAGCTCGAAAACGAAGCAAAATTTCGAAATAACTTACATACACTTTTTTTCTTGTAATTTTTCGTAGAATTAAACTATATTTTTTCAGACCTGTGTGCGACTTTTTTAAAAAAATGTTGACATGAATGATTTTTTTAGCTCCAAAAACGATGGCAACCCATTCCAGGATTAATACTAACACTTTTGGGCAATAAAAGAGTAACGCCATGAATTTTTGGGTAGAGAAGATAGATATATATGTTATAATTATGTTCTTCATTATTGAATAAAAAATATTCGCTTTCAATTTATTAAGAATGAAACTATTTTTTTTAAATATCAATATATCTTTGAATCATAAAACGTGGAAAAATTTTTAATTTTTTGTGTTTAAAACACCTTCAAAGCTAATTTTTGCCTTTCCAGCAATAGTGCAATAGTTAACTAACATATTGTACAACACAGGTCAATGTTTTTCAGATTTCGTTAATCCATATTTTAAAGAAAAAGGATTAATCTCTGAAAAAGTTTTTTGTTTAATTTTATTTTTCAAAAAAACAGTTTAGCGACCTCTAAATATTTTTTTAAAAATCTAAAAAAATTCATAATGACGTTTGAAGTAAAAAGACACCTTACTGCGGTTTAGCGTTTAAAAAAAAAATTATTTTCTTTTCAGTGAGACACCCTACTCTACATACATATCATCCATGACGGCGACCAGAGGCATGAAGAACCCTCACCGCTACCGGCGGGCCGGGAACTGTCGCCCCCTGCCAGATCCGACACTACCAGAAGAGAACGGAACTTATCTGTAAGTTGCTCTTCCGGCGCCTCGTTCGCGAAACAGCTCAGGACTGCAAGGCCGACTTGCGCTTTTAGAGCTCGCGCTGTTATCGCTCTCCTGGAGGTCAGAGAGGTCTGCCTCGTCTCTCGATTCTACGTGTCAATAATTCACGAATTACTTACGCAACAGTCTCGGTTTGTTCGCTAATCTCTCGTGCGATTATATGGAAAATCGAGGCCAAAAATCCAAAGTACTGACTAACGAGCAAGATTTTAAACAATTATTCGAAAATTTATTCAACGAATACTTTTTTCGAATAAACGATTATTCGAAAATTTATTCGTCGAATACTTTTTTCGAATAATTGTTTATTCGAAAATTTATTCGTCGAATAATTTTTCGAATAATCGTTTATTTGAAATTTTATTCGACGACTAAATTTTCGAATAAATAATTATTAGAAAAAAGTATTCGACGAATAAATTTTCGAATATTTTTCAAAACAACTTTAAAAGGCTATTTGATACACAAAATGACTTTATAACACAAAATTTTCTCATTATATTTAATATTCTCGAAAATAAAATTTTTATTCGAATAAAATTTTACGGACGAATAGTGCCCATCTCTGCTCTCTAGCTATATATTCAATTCCCGTTTCTTTATCAAATATACATCAATTTTTGTCATCTAAATAGATTCCTAACCCTGCATCTACAAAACGTCTAAGGGTAATGAAGTTATCTGATATATCTTGTCTGCTATAACATTTGTCAATCTAATTGTTTCATTATCAAAAATGTTAGATTTCAGAACCAGATCTCCTGTGCCATCTATGTTAATGCTTGCGGATTCATCTTTATTTCCGCTTCTTATGCTTTCTCCTGTGCATCTCCCACGTGAAAATATTATATGAGATCTCATATGAGATTGTAATTGAAATCTCATGTAGATCTCATATAGATCTGATATGAGATCTCATAAAGTTCTCATATGAGATCGGTATACGAATTTCAAACATATGAGATCGGTATACGAATTTCAAACATATGAGATATACATGAAATCTCATATGAGATTTTTACTGTCTTTTACTAGCAACTAGAGGTTAAGTAAGACGTCTAAACATTTAAAGCTTCTTTTTGTGTTAATTTGTATTCTCTTTTAATGTTTAATTTTGAGTTAATATTTGCTTTAATGAATGACTAAAATTTTTTTTTCTTTTTATGGTTTGATTGGCGTATATGATAAGATTGGAGTTGAACTATCGTCTAATTTTATGTAAACAATTGTTCTAAATAATGTTTGGTCTTATTTCATCTATTTTTAACCTTTTCATCTAGATTTTATCCATTTTCTAATATCTAAAATTTAACAGATCTGTACTCTATCTCTAAAGAATTGTTTACCCTCTATTTATATTATAAAATATCTTTATAATTTACACTGCATGACTTTATTTATTAAAGAGAGATTGAGGATATTTTATATACACTGTAAGAAAAGTTCCATATATATATAGATATACTATGTTTATATTTTGCGTTTCAAATATCTATATACATGGAAGTTTTCTGACAGTGTATGTGTATGTAAAAATGAAAGTAAAATGAAATTACTTAGTTCATCTTGCTCTACACTTCTAATCTGGAGTCCTCTCTTCACTTTTAATCTTCTAACCTTATAATGCCAAACATTTATTAATGTACAATATTTTTTTCACAAAACTAAGCAGCATTACGAGCCTAATTCGTTCCAAGCTAGTCGTTATTCGCGCACGCACCGACCTGTGCTTGCCCTCCCTCCGAACGTGACGTCACGCACGGGAATGGCGTCTATAATGTCAGAGAGCCGATCATACACTCGCACAGGCCCGTAACGCCCGGAGAAATAACGAGTTTTCATGAAAACAAGAATTCTGTGCAAGGCAGTATCATCAATGCTTCATGCCGTCATTCCAGTGTTTGATTTCTTCTTCTAGAGCAGTTGAACTTCTAAAATTCAACTCACAATTTTTTTTTTTTTTGAGAATTTTGCATCTCTATACGTCTTATCGAAAGAAAAAGACAAGCTGTCAAAAATTCTCTAATATTTCTCTACATATATTATCGCTTTTTGCGTTTTCTCTAACATCTATACTACACTCAACTTTTCTTTACTTCTATATGTGTCTCTCTCGGGACGATGTACATCTAAAGCGATGTTTCACCTGTCACGCCACGTTTTATTTTTCAACGCTTTCCGCGTACTGCGTTCTAAAAGGTTAAATGTTCACGAACACGTACGTCTAATCGGATGTTCGCATAACTCTATTTGCTTCGAAATCGCGAAAAATAAAATAAAACTCTTACTGAACTTTTAGGATATCTAAACTCCAAACGTCTATTCTTTCGCGTCGTTTTCTCCTTTGAGGAGACAAGATGGCTGAATGCCTTTCTCGGTTAGCCGCTTTCTAATAACTAGAGTTTTTACTCAACAGACCTTCAAAAATACCTCAAGCGTAGCTTGAGGCCGATAATCTATTGGAGTTGATGAATAAAGAATAAGACAGGCTCTTAAATAAATTAACTCTTTATTTATATCTTCTAATAATCTTCTAATATGATGAGATGCGATGTAGATGTGGCGTAGCGTTATTGCGTAGTTCGACGTCGTTGTAGAAGGAGTGAAACAAATAAAACAAATATTTCGGGATAGGAAGAAGATAGAAATATGAATCCAAAAGCTTGTAATCTTGAAGTAACGCTGAATACAGGAAAAATAATCCGATTTGCGATAAAAATATTTTTGACCTTGTATTTCAAGGTCAAAGTTACAATTTGCAAAGTTTTCAGCATTAATCTTAAGAATACTTCTAGATGCAAATTTTTTTGTTGTATTTTCTATTTTTCTCCTAAAAGTAGACAAAATAACGAAAAAAATGAGATGTCGCATGTTGAAAAATGTTAAAAATTCGCAGAGCTAGAATTTTTGGAAAATAGAATCATTTTGTTAAATTTAAGAAAATCCACACGAGCTAAAATGTTGAATGCATGTCGAGTGTGCAGTTAAAGTTCAATACAAAGCGAACCGACTTTGTAAACACTTCACGTGTTGTGATAGCATTCTGCATACTTGTGGCATTCGAGACAGTAGTGATCTTTTAAAAAGAAATATATCAGTATATATCAATTTTTCTATACAAATTTCGTAAAAAATGCTAATAAATTATTTAATGTAATTATTTTTTTTCAATTTTCATACTTACTTTTTTTATTCTGAGTCATACATAGATTGAAATACGTTTAATTGTTTTACTGTTTGGTGTAAAGTTCACGCATACACACACACGCGCACGTATGCACGCATACACGTACGCATGTTTGCACACACGCACACACGCACACACGTACACACTTACACATGTATATATACATAAGATTATGACATTTAGTTTTGAAACCTTTCAGCAAACTCGTATCGATTTTCTTAAAGTTTAAAAAAACCATCCTATTTTCCAAAAATTCTAGCTCTGCTAATTTTTAATATTTTTCAAGGCGCAAAATCTCATTTTTTTCGTTTTTTCGTCTACTTTTAGGAAAAAAATAGAAAATACAACAAAAAATTTGCATCTAGAAGTATTCTTAAGATTAATGCTGAAAACTTCGGAAATTGTAACTTTGACCTTGAAATACAAGGTCAAAAATATTTTTATCACAAATCGGATTATTTTTCCTGTATTCAGCATTACTTCAAGATAACAGGTCTTTTGGATTCATATTTCTATCTTATTCCTATCGCGAGATATTTGTTTTTGTTCACATTTTTTAAATTTATCCCACTGTGCGCCGAGTCGGTCGTCGGTACGACTGAGCTACTCTACTGCTGCGTGGCGGCATCTCTCTCTATCTATCTAAATACTCTACTCTATGGAGAGTGCATGGACTCGAAGCCCATGTAACCTCAATACAAACATAAAGCAAAGAATTACGCAGAAACCACTTCCATTATTCTTTGTTGAACTAGAAGCAAACGGATATAATAAAAGTATCTTTGAAATCAACAAACTTCTAAACCTAATAGTAAGTTTTGAACCACATTGAGAAAAGAGATATTCCGCAAAGTATGAAATGCCAAGAATATAACATACCAAAAATTACTGCTTTTCAGGTAGCATGAGCGGTGAGTGCCGTATCAAGATGGAAACATTTATTTTTATTTTTAAACACGTTAATATATAAACTAAAAAGAAAATTAGAAATTTTTTTCTCGTTTTAGATCAGGATGCCGTTATAATTCACACTTCTGGTGTATATATATACACTTTAGCCGCTATTATTTATTTATGTTTATCGGCAACCCATTATTATTTTTATACTGACAGAATCCTTATAATAAATACTATAACCACCTACTTTTTTGTTAAGAAATAGTATTTTATAATAATGCCATGAATCATTAATTAGCAAGAAAATAGACGTGGCCATAAACTCCGTGTAAAAGTGTGCTATTTCGCAACTGTTTTGAACTTGAAGACTGAACTTGACTGATGAAAACTTGACTTGAAGAATATTTCAGTCAAGTTTTCAAATTGATTTAGTATTTTACAAAAGTCGCTCATGCTACCTTAAAAGCCCTGTATGTGTAAAGTGGGCACAAAAACATCTCGCAACGAATTGTTCAATAAAAGAAAAAATCCAGGAAGTTAGATGCGCCAACTGCGATGAAAACCACCCAGCTAGCTATAAAGGATGTATAGTAAGAAAGCAACTATAGTAAAAATTATTTTCCACGCTACGACCAAAACGCATCGATCAAAATCCAATTATACATCAAAATCAAGGTAACAACAAGGTCAGATCCAACGTCTCTTTTGCTCAAGCAGTAAATGAGAATGAAAACACTACACAGGAGAAACCAAAACAAGACCATTCAATTATGGATAATAAGAATCACAAGGAAAAAATGATGGTCCAACTGATGAATAGAATGGATACTATGTTAAATCTATTAACCACATTACTAAACAAAATAGAATGAATAACAAACTGAAAGTAGTATTGTAGAGTGCCAACGGTCTATCTCAAGGATGCTTGGAATTAAAAACATTTATTATAAACCTCAACATTGACATTATGTTGATCACCGAAACTCATCTCACTCAAAAAAACTATACAAAAATTTCTCGGTACACAGTATACAAAATACAAACCATCCAGATATATGGTAAAGCGTGTGGAGGCACAGCTATAATCATAAAAACTAAAATTCAACATTATGAAACAACACAATATTGTAAAGACTATTTACAAGCCACAAGTGTTATGGTGGAGGATAAAAATAGATCAATAATTTTTTCGACTATTTATTGCCCTTCGAAATTCCAAATTACTCAAGAAAACTTTTCTGAATATTTTGAAAGTTTCTTAGTAAGTAGAAATTACAACGCAAAACATCCATGGTGGGGATCAAGATCGATAAACGCAATTCTAAAGGTCGACAGCTATAACGGGCAATACAAGTGGGAAATCTCAGGGCAGTCTCTACAGGCGAACCTACTTACTGGCCTTGAACAAAAACAAGTTACCTGATTTAGTAAACTTTGCAGTCCTAAAAGTAATCAAATTAAATCACATTACTGTCGAATCCTGCCTCGATTTAAGTTCAGATAACTCGTCAATTTGAATGAATATAGATTCCCAGGTAAAGTATACACAAATAAAAGGTTTCCTGTATAGCAAACAGCTAATTGGGATATGTACATGCAAAGCTTAATTAATAAAATCACGTGTAATATACCGCTAAAAAACAGAAGATATTGAAAGTGCAATAGAAGAATTACATATAAAACTCCATGAAGCATTAGAAATAGCTGCAACCCCACGAAAAAAACAAATGGAAAGAAAAATAAACATACCACATTATATTCAGGAAAAAATAATATAAAAACGAAAACTAGGAAAAATTTGGCGAAATAATAAAACGAAGCCAAACAAGAACAAGCTAAATAAAGCAATAAAAGACATAAAAAATTGTATTTCAGTGGAAAGAATAACGCGCATGCATTTACGCACCTACGCATACACTGCTACTGAAAAATCTCAGGTGAGATCTCAGGTGAGAATTCACCTGAGATCTCATGTAAAAATCTCACGCCAAAATCTCATGTAAAAATCTCACGCCAAAATCTCATGTGACTATTAGAAAAACTTTGTGACTATAGAAAAAAATTTGAGATCACACTTGATAAATTTTTTCTGCTAAGTAAATTTTACACGTTTCGTATTTAATAAAATCTTTCATAAAATT
>JAWWEQ010050429.1:0-11598 GCA_035583055.1 Torymus tubicola
TTATGCTCTTTTTCAGAGTATAATGTCGTATGGCATTATTGCATGGGGAGGTGCATATATGAGCAAAATGAGAACTTAACAAATTTTACAAAACAGAATTCTTAAGATAATAAATAAAAACAACTTCATAAATAACCTCTAAACATTGATCAACTTTTTACTTTTGAATCTATAATGCATTACTATGAAGATCTAAAGAACAGTTTCATCATCAAACAGTAACACTAGGAAAAGAGTATATTAATACCCAAACACAGTAAAAGTGTCAGCGATAAAAGCAGTTATATTACCCAACAACCTCAAAACAGTAACAAATAAAAATAATAGAAAAATGAAAATTAAGGAATGGATACTCGAAAATTAGATACAGGTGTAGAAGGACACTCAGCTTCTTAAGAAGAGAAACTAGATTTGAAGCAGCACGTAATCATATGTAGTACGGAGTACAGAGCTTATATAAATGAATACGAAAAAAAAATTTTTAGTTAGTAAGTTTTAGTTTTTAAGTACATTTTGTGTACCAGACCAGCGCGCAGGAAGTGACTTCCTCCGCTGGATTACTTTGTAAAGTAATGTTTTTATATTTACTCTGGTTCTAATAAATAAAAAAAACATAAAACTTGATGTGAATATAGAACCTTATCAATTTGCGGGTAGAAAAAAATTAAAGTGGATATTGGAGATGTTAATAAGATTACATATTCTTATACAGCCCAGTACACATTAACAGCTTCCGGGAAATTACTTCCAATAGTGTTCATATGTTTGCAAGAAACTGCAGGAAAATTTGGCCCACTAGTACAAAAAAATGTTGATCAATTGTCAAGTCAGTATGATAATATTTTTGTTACGTGTTCAAAATCTGGCAAATTGTCCTCATCTTTATTTGAATAGTATTTGGATAATATTTTGGAACCATATATGGCAGACAACGATTTTTTACTATTGTTGGATAGCTGGTCAGGACATAAGAATCAAGATCCATTTGATAAATTCTTGAATGAAAACTCTGAAAGAACATATACAGTACAAATTATTCCTCCTGGCTATAAACCACTAGTTCAGCCATGTGATGTGTATTTTTATCGTCAAGTAAAATACTTTATAAAACAATTAGAAAATTCAATTTACTTGATTCAGGATCAGAGTCAAATCAATTCCAGGAACGATGCTATGAAAAACATGCTTTAGTTCATAACAAGTTTTCTGCTCCAGCGTTCTCTAATATGCTCAAATATGCATGGTATGCTTCTGAAGTATCACCAAACAGAGAAGTACTTCAAAATACAAAACAAATCTGTTTTCCTCAAGACACAAGGCAGAAAATTTGCAGCTGTGATATGTATTTGCTCGATGTTCTTGGTGTAAAGCATTTAAATGTTTTAACTGTTATTACATAGATTTTCATCCATTTATTTGTGAAAAGTCATAATAAATACTGACTGTTTATTATCACAGAATAAAATTCTTAACGTCCATCCTCCTTAATGATTTTTACCATCTAATAATTATTATACTTATAATAATTGATAAATCACCTCACGTAGCTATAATCTATAATAAACAAAATATTATTCACAAAGATTGACTCTTATATGAAAACTATGTTCAAATTATATAGTAATTAGTAATATGTAAAAAGATACTTATCTAATAATATTTAACTTATAAGTTAATAATATTCACGTTATCAGATATTAATAGTGAATATAATACAATTGGTAATTCTCTATCTATTGTTTTTTTCTTCTTCACAAAGAAATCCAAAGGCGCGGCAGCGGCCTGCTTGGCGAGTAAGGATCGTAACGTGACGTCTCAAGCAAGCAGGGCGATGCCGTACCCTTTACTTTGTTTTGAGATTTTCCAACCTCACTTTTTGCACATTTTTCATATTATATTAATGCAGAGGTAAATATGACATATGAGGAATTCATTTGAAAGTACTTTTTACATACATTCTATCTGTAAAAAGTTTCGTGTTGAAAGATGCTTTCGTATACAATTAATCAAGGCTCGAAATTAGTGACCGCAAAATCAATTATAAATTTTTTTCCTTCAGCCTGCAGGGAATTTCTGGCGGTATTCTAGTGAAAAGTTTTTGTGCCTTTACTTTATGTCAAATCCTATGAAAAAATTTAATGCGTACGAAGGGCGGCGCTACTGCGCTCTGCTTCACGTGGAGAGAGCGCGCGCGAACACAGCTGAGTCCCCGTAGCCCTCATGTCGTGGATCGGCTACTGTTAGTTTTGTATATGAGCCAGGCCAGCGAACTTCGCCTAAAGTCTGCGCACTCATAATTCCGATTTGGCTCTCCGATTTTTTTTATAAAAGTACATCATAAAAAAAGCATGTAGCCAGAATATCAGCCCTCTAAGTCATCTGTAAACCATTTTAAAATTTTTTAAAATTTCAAAAACGGTCAAAATATGGCTATTTTCAAAAAATTCCACAGAGTTCCCGTTTCGACCAATTTTATTGATAAGGGGCTTAAATTATTTCTTTTTATGATGAAGTTTATAAAAAAAATTACCAGGACTCAATGACAAGTCAATGTGATACCTATATATAACTATCAATATATGCAAATTTTTACATTATTAAGCGGTTATCTTTGATTGTTTGCCATTTCATGAATTTTCCACGGATTTTTTTCATTTGCTTGTTTCGATTGGATTACTAGAACCGAAGATATAGCCAATCAATTAAGTTAGGTGATTTCTCGTAAATCGTCAAATTGGCACCCAACCCAACCCCTGTTGTAAAAATCTATTTAATTCAAATGGGCTGCAAAAGGTTAACAGAAAAAACTCATTAAATATTCCCCTTTGAGGAATGAAAATATTTAGTTTGCTTTTTTGCCATTTAAGATTTTAAAAACGCCATTTTTACCATTCGTTTTCGCCTTATTTTACCTTAAAAATCTCATGATTTTGCGTATATTTAAATAATTAAAATTTCATATTATAATTTTTTTCTTTTTGTGTTTAGAGTTAATTAAGTTTTATACTATTATAGATAAAATATAATATAATTTTAGAGTAACTGCTCAGAATAAGCATTTATTACTGCAAAAAATAAAATATAATATTTAAAATACATCCTTTTAATTAAACAAGACTATAAGAAAGTTTGAATTGCTTTTATTTTATAAAATTATCATATCTAAAATATTAAAACAAGTTTTAAACATTATTCACGATCTCTGGTAACATTTTTATAATTAAGACTACTATTTTAGTTAATTATTTAAACCACTAGTTTTGCGTCACATGCTTACTATTTTATCTCTATTTGACTTTTAGAGGTCACGTTGACCTTGGACCTCGAGGCATATTTTAACGTAAAATTTCACGCTCTTTCGATTGCCTATGTCAAAACTATAGGTTTCCATTAAAAAAAAATTGACCTTGAAATGACCTCGAAAGAAAGGGCCAAGGTCGAGTAGAAGGTCATTTTCGGAGTCCTCCTTACAAGATATTTCAGACCTGTCATTAATCTTTTTCTCTTGTTCTGTAAAGTTGTTGTGCAAGATTTTCTTGGAAACGTAATTTGACCTTTATTTGATCTCTAGAGGTCACGTTGTCCTTGGACCTCGGAGCATATTTTAACGTAAAATTTCACGCTCTTTCGATTGCTGATGTCAAAACTATGGGTTCCCATTTAAAAAAAAAAAATTGACTCTGAAATGACCTTCTAGGAGAGGTCCAAGGTCAAATCCAAGGACACCGCTAGATTCCTCGCTGCAAAATACATAAGACCTGACCTTCATATATTTTTTTATCAGATACCCTCTGAGATTTACCGGGGTTTCCATACTTTTTCCTCACCCTGTATATATCTATACTTTGCTTTAGTTGTACGTATATACCATGTACGCATCTTATTTGCGGCATGTGCTAAAAGGAAAATTGATTAAGCTGATAAATCAGCTGATATTTTTTGGTAGTACTATATACGTATATAGATTCGTCACGATGCGCGTATATACTACTAAGCGACTTGTGTATAAGTCCGCATCTTATATCACTATCTATACACTCTTGAACTCTTAAAAATTCGTAAAATCTCTCTAAAATTACTTTAAAAAAAAAAAGTAAAAATATTGGCGAGTAAATATTTCCGTTTCTCTCTCTCTCTCTCTTTTATTTTTAAACGTTTATAAAGATAAGAAAGTTATGAAATCAATCAACAAATTGTTGAGTATTTAAAAATCAGTCAAATTTTCGGTGATTTTCTGCTAAATACGTATAATTGCCGGACGCGTTGTTTTGTAGTTTTTAGATGAACAATTATAATCCTTAAAAATCTCGTAACGATATTTGTTTAAAATAATATTTTTAATTTCCAAGGGAATTTTTTTTTTAATTTTTTTTTATCGCGTCCGGCAAGTATGCGTATTTAGCAGAAAATCAGCGAAAATTTGATTGATTTTTAAATACTCGACAATTTGTTGATTGATTTCATAACTTTCTTATCTTTAATAAACGTTTAAAAATCAAAGAGAGAGAGAGAGAAACGGATATACTTACTCGCCAATATTTTTACTTTTTTTAAGTAATTTTATAGAGATATATGCGGAGTTTCAGGTGAAATCAGCAGCTCAAAATTTTAAAATTGCTCAAAATTTGTTAGATACTTAGTTTTTTTATAAAAAAACGTGTTCCTAAAGTTTTAGAGCAATATTTCAATAATTGCAAAAGTTATTGCACATCAAAAATTGTTATTTTTTGCAGTTTTTGGTGAAAACTCAACTTTTGTCATTTTTTTTACTCAAAATCCTGAAACTTTTTTTATAGCATATTGATTGGGAAAAAGTTTACATTTTTTTTGTAGAATGTGCCAGTATTCATATTATGACCCTTTTGGAAAGTCTCTGATTGGCTGCTTTTTACTATACCATCTTCAAAGGATATTAAAACTGCGGCTAAAAATTTTTTGTTCGACAAATTTTTTTCTGATTCTCCATTCTAAACGCTTTAACATAAACCCTGGATTCAGATTGGCCAGCTCTTCAGAAAAGAGCTATGAATTTTTAAAAATAGTAAAAAAAATCCTGTTTTTTATACGACTAGCGGATTCAAATTTACTTATTACTGACTCATGTGTTTATTCCACAGAATTTTGTTTTTATGCTGCTTCTTCAATAGAGTGTGATTATATTATACACCACAGCTGTAAAATATAACCATACAAACTATTCATTGCATTAATAATTTCAAACTAGTGCAGGTACCACGTATAACACATTGCAAGAACTTGTTTCTCAACAAAATCATTCTTTATACTACTTATAAATGTATAATTATCTTTTAGACATTATCTGAAGTATAAATTTAACTAATAAAAAGTGTAAAAAGTATAAAATTATGTATAAATACAATAGTTAAAGTCAGGATGTTATAATAATAAAGAATATACCTATTATAGTTAATCTGCGGTTTGTTTATCACAGCAAGAGAAAGTTTTTATCTTTGAAGTTTGAAACAACAATCAGATACGTAATTTTTTACATAAATTTAATCATTTTATTTTAAAATAAAATGATTGATTCTTTTTAATTATTTTCAGGTCATTATAGAATCAGTAGGAAGGCAGCCAATTTATTTATACAAATCAGAAAGGATGAATTGGAAGTTTTTATATTGAAATAAGAAGAATGAATAAAATAATAAGCAAAAAAGTGAGAGAAGAATTATAGAATGCCCTGAAAATAAAGCATTATTATGCTAGGAGCGACCAAAATGTCAAAAATAAAAAAAAATAGAAGGTTTTGCTAGTGGAAGTTTAAAATAATTTGGGTCTGTTATTTTTAAGTGCAAATGGTTTTTATAATATATTTATTATTTAATAAATTACTCAAAGCAGTGGAAAATACAAGAATGTTCATTTGGTGTAGCGATATAATAAATACTTACAGTGAAAGCGCTATTTACTTTAAAATGTGCATTTTAGGCATTAATTAACAATTATACTAGTGTTTATTGAAAAATAATTATTAAAATTGTACATATTCTTGTAGAATAGAATCCAGATTATGTAAAATAAGTTAATATGTATGCTAGAAAAGTGAAAATGTAGGGAATAATCATTTTAACGTAGTATTTATTTGTAGTTGAATTATTCTGCTATTATAACATAATATTTTAATGGATTTTCTGTTCTATATGTGTTCAGGGGGCCTATTTGATAAAATGCTGAGATACGGGTACTTATTTTTGTATAAAAAATTTCATATTTCCTCCTGAAGGGATTTGGTGATCCGAAGCTAGTGTACGAAGAAGAGCGACTGGTAACGCTCGCGAGCCGAGACTGAGTGTTGAGATCTGTCGCCGCGGCGCGCTCAGCCACTCCATTGTGGATCGTAGTCGCGAATAATCGCATTCTACTGAATTTCTTCGTAGTATAGCAATTATTTTACGCGAGAGCTTTGCAAGAGTTTTTTTTTATCGCAATCGTCAAGCCAGCGGACGTCGCTATCTCCAGCACACTATCAGTTGCGACCGGCTTCAGCGCTGGGCCAGCGTATCTGGATTTGTCTGACAGCTTCAGGCTGGTAAATGCTCAGGTTCAGGCTACGGCGTCTTGCAATCGTGTCGTCGTCTCTCTCTCGCGCTCGCCGCTCGTGCGTCTAAGCCTAGTCATCACCTAGAGCAAAGACATCCTGTTGAAACTTTCTTAACGCGCCCTGCTAAAACGCTTATGAAAACGCAAATTTAAATTGTAGTATAAGCGCTCGCGATCTCGCACTTGAATTCGCGTCTCTTGTCTCGCTCTACCGTCGAAGTGTTGAATCGCGTCGTTCATCTTGAAACTTGTCATATTACGCTGCCCCGTTTCTTGAAACAGAGACCATCCGAATAGTTAGTTAGATTGCTGGGCGCGACCCAGCTCGCGTTAACAAATTCACTGTACATTTCATTTTCACACATATATATTTTCTTACTATTAAAGATATTAATTAATGTTAACATGTAGTATATTATAGCTGAAATTGCTGATTTAATGACCCCAAATATATCCATCTCCTTGCATAGTCTTTATTGAAACATATATAAATATATGGGTCATTTCACGTACACTGTTGAAGGTCAAATTTTAAAATTACTCATAATTTTTTTAATTGTTCCAAATCATACTTAGAATATAAATGTAAAATTTTAGAACAAAACATACAACCGTTAAAGAGTTAGATTTTTTTGAAAATTATAAAAAATTGTAATTTTTTGAAAATTTTTCAATTTTTATAATTTTTTATCTCAAAAACTTGAAACTTTTTGTATAGTATGTTATATGGAAAAAAGTTTACAAATTTCAAGAATAAATGTTATAAATTTTATTTTATAAACTTTTAATAATACATTATTAATTTTTATTAATAAAAAACCGCTGCCAATTTTGTGGCACTTAGCTTCCACAATATAATTTTTCAATTCCTTTTAATCAATTGAAATTCTAAGAATAAATGTTTCACAAAAATAATGCTATCAAATTTCAATAATAAAACTTTTTTCTTTTTTCTTTTCAAACAAAGATATTAATATCTATTGCAATTTCATTATCTAACTTTGATCGATGCGTCTTATATTTTACATTTCTTGCAAATTAGTATGTTACTCACCTATGGATAAAAAAACTTTTACATTCCACCAATTTAAAAAGAATTGATATCAAAAAGATATAAATATAATATAATATCCATAAATTATTTATAACAAAATAGTCTCTTATTTAATAAGATAAAATATCTTTTTGATATCAATTTCTTTTAAATTGGTGAACTGTAAAAATTTTTCATCCATAGGTGAGTAATATACTAATTTGCAAGAAATGTAAGATATAAGACGCATCGGTTCAAAGTTGGACAATGAAATTTCGATAAATATTAATATCTTTGTTTGTATAGTGTGGGAAAGGAAGTGCCCTTTTTTCAAAAATTATTTTTTTTCTCTTAACAAAATAAAGATAATCACTTGAAATTTTAATATATTGCCACTAACCAGTGCAATAAATGGTTAAAATTTCTAGTCGACAATTCTCTAAGAAAACGCAATTCAAAAATATAAGAAAAAAATTTTTAACCTCATATATCTTCATTGGAAATGAACCGATTCTTTTGGGCAACGAATTCGGTTCGAAGATATAAAAAAGCTATCTCTGTGCCAAATTTCAAGACGATTGGATAATTTTTGAAATTGTTATCGTGCGACAACGAAAGACGAAAATTTTTTCAAAAATAATTTTTTTCTCTGAAACAAATGAAGATAATCACTTAAAATTTTAACCGAATATTGCCCCGAATAAGTTTAATAAGTGCTTAAAATTTCAAGTCAATAAATTAAAAATTTATTTAGAAATATAAAGAAGTTTAAACCATATTTCCTTTAATAACAAATGACAGACTAAAGATAATTAAACTTTAAAAAAAAGAAATTGTAGATAATCTGACGATCTTTAAACAAAAATTGATCAAATTAAGTAATATCTACCGTAACATATTTAAAAATCAAAAAAACGAAAAATTAAAAATCGTTTTTTGGTTATAAAACAAAAGAAAAACGAAAAAATGAAAAATAGGTTATGCTACTCCTTCGAAACGAAGAGAATAAGCTTTACCCGATGTAAATCGGTCAATTTGTTCAAAAGTTATAGCCGGTACACATACACACACACACATACACACATACAGAGACGAAAATTTTTTTGCTGAAAAACGACGGATTTTCGTGCCAAAAGTCTTAAAACATGTTTTTAAACATTTTTTGTTTAAAAAATTTTTTCACCATTACAAGCTTCCTGTTTGAGGAAGCAAAAAATGTTTAACGTTTATTCTTCAAATTTGTAAACTTTTTCCCGTATAATGTACTATCTAAAAGGTTCAAATTTTTGGATTAAAAAATCATAAAAATTGGTAATTTTTAAAAATCTAACTCTAGAACGGTTGTATATTTTGCTCTTAAATTTTTACATTTGTATTCTGAGTCTGTTTTGGAACAATTAAAAAAATTATTATTTTTGAAAATTTTATTAATAAAAAAAAATTTTTAACATTTCGGCTATTTCACGTGAACTGAGCAGCTCAAAATTTTGAAATTGCTTAAAATTTGTAGACACTTAGTTTTTTATCAGAAAAACATGTTCCTAAATTTTTAGAGCATTATTTCAATAATTACAAAAGTTATTGCACATCAAAAATTGTTATTTTTTACAATTTTTGGTGAAAACTCAACTTTTGTCTTTTTTTTTACGCAAAATCCTAAAACTTTTTTTATAGCATATTGATTGGAAAAAAGTTGTTATAAAAACAATGTTCTTCCAAGCACTGTAGTCCCCGAAGAAGATCAAGTAAGAACAGCATCAGCAACATCGCAGCAGTCAGGAACATACTCTAAGCCAATCTTCGAAAACGATCAGAGACGAGTCCACATATGTTGTTCGTCCCACTGTAGATGCAAGTTCGTTACCAAAAATCAGAAGCTTTCAACATCAGCTCAATTCCTTTGCATGCCATGAGGGTCAGATTGTCGAATTTCATGAAGGCATCAGGGCAGTAACGAGAAAAACAGCATCATCAGATTCACAAGGAATGAGGTTAGAAACAAAAAAAGGCTTACCGAATTCGTTTTCACTGCAGCCCTCGAGCCTCACTGTCTTTGAGAAATCATGATATAACTAATACACACAACGAGGGTGAAGACGTCCACCAGGACATTCTACTTCAGCAGTAGTGTAGTTTCGTTATGATTCTAAACGCCGGAAGCTGATCGACAATACGATGCACGAACGACGACGGGAGGTCACTTTCAAATACTTGAAAGTAAGTAAAATACTAAGTATTCAACATTTTGGCTGATTAACTGACATCACCTAACATTTATATTATATAAAGTTGATATTGTCAATTGTAGAGTAAACATGAATGAATGTAAGTATATGCTTGCCACATTTGTTAGTAGAATATGAGCGTTGAAGTTCTAATATTGTTAGATATAACATTGTCATAATCCAAGCTATTTGCATATGCTTATTTTTATTTTATATTATGCAAACAAATTTTGGCAAGCATATACTTACATTCATTCATGTTTACTGAAACTTTTTTAAAAAACCGTGCACATGTATCTTATGGATTTTTCTGAAAAATTAGGAGTTTATTGTACACTAAAAAAAAATAATTTTTGCCAAATTTCAGCCCTTTAGGTGCCCTAGAAGCCAATTAAAGGTCAAAAAATGGCTTATTTTTAGGTGTCTTTTACCAATTTTAAAATGCTTGTCAAAAAGCGAGTTTTAAATTTTCTTTTACGCACTAAAAAATAAATTCGTCGTTTTTCCAAGTACTTTCCAACGAGGGGTATATGAATAGGCTTAGTAATCGCTATGTGGCCCCATAACCTCAAAAGTGCAAAGCATTTTTTTCAAATTTTGCCGATATTCCAGACCATATAAATTCATCTATTTTTAATATTTTTGGATCCCCAAAAAACAATTTTTTCATGTCCAAAAATATTAAAAATTGATGGAGATATGGCACTTTGAAAGTGACGATTTTCGCAAAATTCGCGTTTATTGCAATATTCGAGTACATTTAGCTATGCGTTACTGAACATTTTTTGATCCAAGAACTACTGGATTGTGTTGCAAAAATGTTCTAAAATAAGGTTAAAAATGTTTGATAGTCATTATAGACCTCTATCCTTTTCTACTGGAACCTATTACTTATCTGAAATATGAAAGTATTTATTTATTTATTTAATTTCCAGAGGTACAAATAGAACATTTGTCGAATACAGAGTATACTTATAATAAATAATAACACCACTATATCGCGGCAAATCCTGCAGAGGAAAATAAATTCCTGTTCGCAGGTCTGGATTAACAAAATAAAGAATAAAAATAAAAATAAAATGCTGGTTTAGTTATACTGCTTTCTAACCACTCATCTACACATCTACTCATACTACATGTTTGTCCATTTCGGACTTTGAGTTGTGTACAATTTTATTTAAATATATACAAGTGATATAATCTTTTGAATAACATAACAAATTCATTATTAAATATGTACTTAGAAAATTCGATATACAGTAAAATATTCTATAATTTGAATTTGTAATTATACTAAAATTTACTGAAGATTATATTGCACTAGACTGTTTCGAGATTCTATTATTTTGTGATTTCTATTTTGATTTTTCTTAAAGATTCTATATTTTCATGATTCGTATTTATATATAATTATTCGCAAATTAATTTTAACTCAACCAATCTTTTATCTTCTTATTATTAGATTTTTTCTGTAGATCAAGAGTTTTATATTGATTTGGTAGTTTGTTAAATATATTTATGGCTTTGACATAGCTAATTTTATCACTTATTCTTTTATCATATTTTGGTGGAATTATCAATTTCCGCTTTATTATGCTAGATGAGTTAATAAATTGTTGTTTGATATTCTGGTAGTTGTATTGTAGGCTTTGGTATGCAAAGAGTTGTTTTAGATTTAAAGTTATTTTTATTTGGAAGATATTTTTGTTTATTAATTTTATAATTCTGGTTTGTATTGCTTGTAACTGTTGTAGTTCATTTCTATAAGCACCACCC
>JAWWEQ010050431.1:0-11350 GCA_035583055.1 Torymus tubicola
CGTTGGTTAAACAGTTTGCCAAACCTTTGCGATTTGGCGAACGGATGGCAAACGGTTGGTTATCATTTCTACCAGGGATATAAATTAAAAAAATTAAAAGTCTGATCCGGACTTTCTCTACCCAAAAATTCATGGAGATACCTTTTGATTGTCCAAAAGTATCCGTATTAATCCTATAATAATTAGCGATCGTTTTAAGATCTAAAAATATTCCTTCGTGGCATAATTTTAAAAAGAAAGTCGTACACAGGTCTGAAAAATATAGTTAAATTCTACGAAAAATTACAAGAAAAAAAATCTGTAAGATATGTCGAAATTTGGCTTAGTTTTTGAGCTAAAAATTAATCAAAATTTTTTTGAAAAGCTGAGAGAATTCTACAAAAAAAACTATTCTTGTGTCTATCGCGAAAAAGGCTCCCCTGAAGAGTTATAAATTAATGAAAATCGGTTAGAAATGCAAAAAATTATCGAAATTGAGTTTTTGACCTCTTATATCTCCAAAACTATGGGTCAAAAAAATCTAAAAATGTCAGAGATATCCAGAATGAGTAACAGAACATTTTCTGAGAGTTTCAAGAAAATCTATTTTTTGACCTCTCGATTTGACAGAGACTTGGCCATATATATGTATATGTACTGTATACAATAGACTTTAACGTGTTTGTAAATATATATACATATATATGCATGTGTGCTTTTATGTGTGCGTTGCAGTACTGCCGGAACGAGGGCCGACAATTAGCGGGGGCAAGCAGAAATACCAGCTGGGCGACTACGTCCGCGTGAACTGCACGTCCGCCCCGTCGAAGCCACCTGCTCAGCTGATGTGGTACGTCAACGACGAGCGGGTAAGTCATTAATTCGTTCTCTCCCTCTCTTGCTAGGGCGGAAATTCTCTCACCTTCCCCTCTGGCCTCCAACTCTACAGCACCGTGCACTCATCCTCCCACCACCATCATTATTATACTCTCTTGGTTTTATTCTTCTATTTTCAATTTTTAGGTTTTCCCAGTGCGCCTATATATATATATATATATATATATATATATATATAATATGTGAAAAAATAGATATAGGCAAACGATTCAGGCTCACCATTTTTCAAAGTTCAAAGTAGACTCGCGTGTCGTTAGCCTCACGGGCGCGTCCTTCGATTATTCATTATTGCCATTAATTATCGCGCAGTTTGCGCACACCCGCAGGGATGTGTCTTTCGCGCTGTTGATCAGCGAGTTTAGCCGCCGTGGGCGTGATTTATATCTCTATTGGAGGAGGATTTAAGTCTCGCCGCTAATTGATTTAATCGGCCGGGGAGCTAACGCTTATAGGGAGGGGAGGCGAACGTCGACGGCAACGTCGACCCGCCTGTTTTCTATATATATATAGATATAGATAGATATATACGTATACACGAGCGAGAATTAGGCGTGCGGGCAAAAAATTTGTATAGCTTTTGGAGAGAGAGAGAGAGGACGCGCCGCTGAGAGGATGACGATGTGCTAACGGCGTACAAGACCGAGCGTTAATTAGCGCTGTCTGTTAAGTGGATTAAACTCGGCTCTCTATAAAGAATTTATTAAAGTTGCGCTAACTCATGTTTTCATTATAATTAGATATTTTTTTACATCTGCGTAATAACTGATGATTATTGTGCGTTTCATATTTGACAAGAAAATGTTTTTTTAAATAACTATGAAAAGATCAACCTTTGGTTAAATAAATACTTATGAGGTACTTAGTCGTGTAGAGTACGCAAAATTTCGTTATAGTGCGCGCATAATCATGTAAGTTATAAAATATTTAGGTTATCCATGTACATTATAGAACTAACCCAAACTAGTTAGAGCTAACAGAAACACCTTTGGCGCATATACAACTACTTTCGCTTGTTCGCCAATAAAGGACGACCGACTTCATATTGGCTAACCCGTATTGAACATAATACTTTTATCTGATTAGTAGCTCATTGAAACTCGGCAAAAAGTGCTGGTAGAGGATTTCCGAAATGGCTAATGGAGAGGAGAAAGTTATTTTTCAATGAGCGCGCGGCAGTAAAGTGAGTAAAGAGCCAAAGCCGATTTGTGACACATTGAAAATTTTCCATTTCAAATTGAATTTTCCGAACTTCTAGTTCATTAAAATTCGCTTGACTTGATGATAATACAGATTTTTTTATAGCATTAAAAGCTCTTTCAATTTTTTATGGATTGTTAATAAAATTTTAAAATAAAAGCATAAAGAAATTTTATGTTATATTTTTGTTAAAAAAATTATAATCTTTTCTATTAAAACTATTATTAAATTATGGTTTGCAGTTTGAACGTTTTAATGAACATCAAAAAGATAAGGTTGTCTAGACAACATTGATTTTTTTTACGAAGCTTCGTTATTCATACTCATAATTTAAAGGGCACGAGCTGTACGCATAAAAATATTACTTTGTTAATAACTAAAAATATAACTAAAGACGTTTCATATATAGACTATTGAACGATAAGTTATTGACTGCTGAATTTAATTTTATCTTACTTGATATTGCAAAATTTTTCTCCAAATTAAATAATTTACAGACATAAACCCTAATTGCACATTATTTCATAAAAAATGAAGCTTCAAACCAGGACTAAAGATTATTAAGAAGTTTGACTGATTTTCATTGAAAGTTTCTTTTCACTGGAATTACACTCGACATGAAGAATGAAATCCCTTTGAGAAACCAAAGTGGTCATGCAGTTATCGTAATTCTAGTTTCCACAACTTACAAATTTGAAATTCAATTTCAATTTTCGATATTCTTATAATAGACACGTCACTAAAGAAAATCCAATCAACTTATATCAATTACAAATATGAAATATGCAGCAATAATCCGGATACACTTTTACTTTGACGTTTTGAATACCATCTGTATTGAAAATATTGCATTCAAAGTACAAGTAACCATTAGCTAAACGTCAGTAAGTCTGAAAAAATGACTCATGTTTGTAAATATTTAAAATTTACATTAAGAAATAAATGTTTTATTCGAAAAATGAAACATGATACTTTGTTAAACTTCATGTTTAAAACAATTCGTATGAAGAATTATTTGTAGAAGTTACTTTTGTCTTTTTAAATGTTTTTAGAAAATTTAATGCACAATTTTATAACAACAGCGCCTTTTCTTCGCAAGAGAATTTTTTGCAGCCTTTTCCTCGTAAGCTAGAATTACGCAAGGGGTTATTATTGATATTGATTAGAATGCAACCATGGATACTCCAACTACTTGATTAAAATAATCGATTTCAGCGATTATGCATGCAAAATGCTGCTATGAAACTTCTGGAATCAAATCTTAACCCGTGACCTGCATTCCCGATTTTTTCAAAAGACGGTTTATATTTACAAAATTACTTTAAAATAAATAACATTAGATTGTATTTTCCCTATTTAATATTTACTTGAATGTGTCTGTTACAATATGAACGTTGTCTTTCTATTTATTGTAACGTCTTTCTATAGTAATATAATAGTATAGGAAACATGCTTTATCAATAACAAACCAGCTGAAGAGTATCACAACGAAGTTCAATTAATGTTTATATTTCACAGTGATTCTGAAGTATGCCTTTACTCTTCATACATTTTTGTGCGAACAGCTAGGCTTTAAATGAACCAACCGCCTTGTACCCTACATTTCCATTTTCCGCACTCATTTACAATGAAGTACGATTCTCATCAAGAATGTACACATGCAAGACAATACAAATTAAATTGTTGCCTGCATTGTCCAGAATTAAACGCTATCTCTGATGTATGGATTGCGAAAATAGGACGTACTCTGTGTAAACTAGCGAAGTATGTTATCGAAGTATTTTTTAAATCAAATATGTTTTGTATTAAGTGGAAACTTAGAATCAATTATTTCTAATAGCATTAAATGTGAATAAAAATATTAGATATTAATTTAAAATAATAAATATATTTTCTCAAATTGTTACAACAGCATGTTCGCTTTATTCAGCTGAAACCTACTTCAAGTAACGATCAATCAATAGCTGTCTCCACCCTAGACTCTAATATCCAATAGTGCCTTCGTCGTTAATAAAACCTCTGAGTAGGCCTCTTACAAGTTGTTACTCCACTGTATACGGAGATTCAGGAATTCGAAGCATCTATATGTTGAGAAAATTCTATAAGTATTTATTTAATATTCGGTAAGCCTAAACATAAAAATTATATTTTAATCAATAAGGAGTTTCAGAATGCTTCGAAAACAAATATAGTCTACTGAACTTTGATAAGAGCAGTAAAACACCTAGATAATCAACGAAATCGCGTAAAAACGAAACACTCACTCCTAGAGCTACAATTGTAGACTAGAATTAAACTATATTCATTAATAAAGGATACATTTATAGTTAAATTTAATCTTCTGTCGATTCGAAACTAGATTATACGATTGTAAAATAGGAACCAATTAACTAGAACCAATTAATTAGATTACCCTTATTTATCACGTATCTTAAAAACACCTAAAAATAATAAATTAAAACATATTCTATGAAAAGCATTATTTTTATCTTTGAAATTATAATTTTTATTATGTTAGCCTTTATTACATAAATATTTTAATTTTCAATTTAACGTGATGAAATGAAATTTTAAATTACGAACTTTCCTAGCTTCAAACAGTATTTAATTAATTACTTTTGCATTTAAATCCATTGCAAATTGCTACTTGGAATTGTCCTTCTGTGAACCTTTGCCGAGCGCAGCAGAATCATGAGAATACTAATCATCGGATTTGGGTCTAGCATAGCGCACTTTGTTCAAAAACATGTCACCTACTTTGAATGGAGGAATTTTATGAAAAAGCTTTCTCTGTGGATGGTACTACAAAAACAACTTGTTAAGTGAAAAATTCACTTCCACGATGCGCTGCAAAAGTGGGTCATCATCAAGAGTATTCTTACTAATTTGTAATAAAGTGTCTCTTGGAAATTTTGCAAAACTGTGATTTACAGAAGGAAAATGTAACCAAATGATAGGCTGAAATTTCTGAAGCAAATGTCGACGAAAGCTAAGTGGCAACCATTAAAAGCAATACTCCGGCCTATAGAAATTCCCATTCTCAAGCGTCGTCTTTACCCTGAACACAAAAATGCATCCATACAACTTTAAATGCAACCGTCAAAGGTGCGCGCGACGAGAAAAACGGGCCTTTTCACTATATATATATATACACCTGACGCCTTCTTTCTCACTCTTTTGTTCGCGCCAATTCTTCGGCATCAAAGCGGCGCGGGACTGTGCTATGTGCAGCATCTGAATCGAAGTCGCGAAATTGCAGTGCCGTGGGGTGCGGCAGAAAGGCAAAATAACACCGGGATTCGAAATCTAAAACCATCTCTTTACGACTTTTCTGTATGTATCTAATCGTCGTGCCTCCTCGCTCGCTTGGAGAAGAAAGCACGCTCTCGCGCATCTTCGGGCTGAAAAAGAGTGAAGAAAGGAGGAAGAGAAGGGAAAAGAAGAGGGAGAGGGACGGAATCTCATCACAACGGGCATACATTAAGTGAAGCAAAAAAAGGAAAAATCTCCACGTCAATCCGGCAGATTATTCCGCTAAAAAGACGAGACACTCCACGAGCGCACGCGCGCGAGAATGAGAGAGAGGTACGACGCGAAAGGATTCCTCGCAGCATAACAAATGGCAGTCCCCTTTTTTCTCCTCTCTCTCCCTCTCTCTCTCGCTCTCTCTCTTCTCGCGCCAGCCAGTGGAGGCGTACTTAAACCTCTTTTACAACGCGGCTCGCACGCGCGCGCTCGCTTACTTTGCCTTCGAAAATAAAAATAAGCGTACTTTATATACGGCGGACGCGCAGCAATCTTTGTTTTAATATTAAAACGTGTTAAAGTGTCATTTACATATTGGTTTTTACGCGACCGCGCGGATAACGCGGCTCGACTATACAGTCCCCTGCAAATTATCTGCGCGATACGTAATTTACTGTCGTTTTTCAGCGCGCCTGCACGCGTATACACTCACGTGCTTTTGCTGCTATGCTTCTTCTTCGCCAATGTTAATTAGATTTACTCCATTTCCAGGACTTTGCTTATCTGTATGACAAAGGTCAGTTATTTTCATTAAAGAAATGAAATAATTCCAGATTATATATAATACGGATGGTAAAATGTTTATTCAACTAATTTTTAATTTTTACTTTAAATAATGTATGTGTAGGATTTTTTTTTATAAAAATTCCTGATTCTTGTTGAAAATAATTCAATCATTGAATTTTAATTTTAATTGAATGGGTTATCATTTATTTCAATTCCACACTGAAATGTGCAAATAAAAGGCTTTATATATTTATTTAACTTAATTCAAAGCTATCATGTTCAACAATTTATGTACATATAACTCTTTTTATGAATCTTCTTCCCAGAAAAATGAATTAAACTGATAACAAGATAAATGAAAAAAAAATCCATAAAAGTGAATGTCATATACGGATCTTGACTTGTTTGCATAATCATAAGTACTTATAAATTATATTAAATATAAACAGTAAAGGTTAAAATTTATGAAATGAAGTACTTGAGATCATGAAAAAAAAAATATAAATTTATATTTAATATTTAATTATAATATTAATCTTGTTTGATAAAACACTTGAAAGCTCTATACATGAGAAATTCAAGAAATTCACAGTAGTATTCAAAATCATAAAAGAATCATAAAAAATTCTCAAAGCTTTAAAAATTACTTAATTTTTTCAAATCCTCATAATTCACAAAAGCGGTTTTTGCGACAATTCTAAGCTTAACTTGAAGCTCTGTAATTTTTCTTTAATTTTCATATCTTTCATGGGAACCTAATGTTGGTTAATCATTACTGGCTACTTTTCTTAAATTTTTTTTTGTAATTTTTCTAAAAAAATTATGTACGGTATACAGCGATTCTTCTTACACCTATATTCCTGGGCACATAATTTATTTATGTACAAATTATGTACAATACAAATGCTAGTGTTAAAACAGATCCTCAATTAAGTTGTTTCTACTGTTGACATCTAGAGTTGTTGATTCTTGGAAAAAAAGCAAAGTCTAAGAGAAAATCGTAACCTCTTGAACTCGAAGTAGTAATCGATGGCATAAGTGGTACGTGCGGTATAAGTGATGCTTTCGCGTAATACCTACGAATTGTATATTGAACTTTGATTGCGGACTCAATCATTGATACGTATATTATCCACTATCTACTCCCATTTCCATTACTATCTTAAAAGATTCATAATATTGACATTTGTATAGTGCATACAATTTAACAGTCTAAAATCAGTCTTCATGCCAATTTACTAAACGCAAGATAAACATTCACTCCTCTCAACATACCAGCAAAAAATCAAAATGCTCAACCCCTTTAACTCATTAATTTTATTATTCATCTTATTTATGTACCACAGGCAAACACCAGCATATAGAAACCTCGACGCGAGAGTGTCAGTATTGATAGTCATTTTAATAGCTCGCACTTATTAAACAACTTCATCAACCTTTCAAACGACGGGGGGGTGCCTTCCTCGAAAAACCCAATACACCTTAGCGATAGCATCGCTTTAATCGTGGGACGCATACGAGCGCAGCACCAAGCTCACCCGACGTTAATAATTTCGGGGCAAAATTTAGCGCACTACGCGGGCTTTTGAGGCGAGGCGCGGCGCATTCAAAAGGCGCATGCGAGCTTTGAAATATCGAGATAGCACGGCAACGGCTGCTGGGAGGGGACGGCGCGGTATAAGTAGTAGTGTACGAAGAGAGCCGCGCACTATACCGCGAGATACTCATCTCACCCTCTCGCACACACACACATATATATACATATAGTATATACGAAACAAAAAGGAAACCCGTAACATTTCAATCCCACCGGATAGCTACCCTATCTCTCTCTCATTCTCTTTCCGCCACCCGTGCATAATTAACAATTTATAATCATTCCACGATCTCCGAGCGAGCACCGCTATGTATAACTCTCTGATTTGCAATCTAATATCTTCGTACCGGCCGAAAAAGCACCTCGCACACTTTTCGAAGCCCGCTATACATTCATATCAGAACGTGCATAGCCTCGGTATAAAATATATCGCTAAAACCTATATTTACTTCTCGCAGTATATAGCAGCAGCGTGCTATGTGTATATACGCGTGAATGTATTATTATATATAGCGTATATGCACGGTCGAGAGATATCACCTCGGCGCGCGAGTGTGTATATATATAGCATTCATTCAGCCCCGTGAAGCGTAACTGATGTCGCGGTCCGACTTTACCTCGACTCTCGCGCGGCGCATTGCCCACGTACAACCGACTCCGCGCTCTCTATATATACCTCTTCCCCGGGTACTTAAACGAAGGCAGGGGTAAATCGGCGCGCTCGCTCTCCCCACGGGGTATATATACAGCTGCGCGGTATATAGCGACGGCAGCCGCTTTGGAATCCGGGAGCGAGGAAATTTCCCGATATCCAGGCGTATATAGCAGCCGCCGGACCGTATCTGAAAATTAATGTTCCGGCCGGAACATTAGAATCTATTGATTAATCGGCAGTGGCGGCCGGGCACGTTTCAAGCCGACGCGTTATCTAAGCGCGAACGCTTCCAAGCTTCTCTCTGTGAGTGTATGTGTGAGAGAGAGAGAAGTGAGGTGTTATATATAAAGCAAATCGTGAGAGTAGCTTCTCGCTTTTTTTTCTACGAGTCTTCTCACCCTCTCAGACGAAAAGAGAGACGAAAGGAGCTGTTAGACGTTATGACGAATATAAGGCCGCAAGCAAAAGTGGTTTACGAGCGCCCGCGCGCGCGCGCGTGTGTGCACGTAGTAGACCCGAGAGTAGTTAGCGGCGAGATTACGCTAGGGTCGTTGCTGCTCGTTATTGTCGTCGCGGCTGGTTTCGCGTGAGTGCAGACTTTTCTTCGCGCCGAGATAAAATGGGCAAACAAACCTTTGTAAAGGGCGCGCGTGTTGTAGATGTGTGTATTATATATATGTGTGTGTGTGTGATTGACTTGCGCGAGAAAATGAGTAATTGCGGCTATGTGAGGGTGAGAGTGAAGGGTTTTCAGTGAAAAACAATAATGTATTTGTTGACGATAAAGGTATATGCGAGTGTACATTTTTTTGTGATTTATATAATGAACATGTCTAGGTATTAGGAGAGGCAAATTTTTGCTATTGTTGGCTTTGTCTGTTTAAATTACAAAATGCATTTTAAAAAATCACAATCATTCTTTAGAACAGTAAAAATAAAGAATAAATACAAGAAAATCATTCTGCAACATTGTAACGAGGTAGCAAATGTAATTGAAATCTTAAAAATACAAAGAATTTTGAAACTTGTTATAACAAAAGTATTGCATGTAAAACCACTTCATGCGGAGGAACGCAATGTATAGGCACGTTACCATATATGACTATCTGTATATGCCGTCAACTACCAGGAAGCAATATGAGAACTTGATTGTTTGAAACCGTCAAAATGTGGTTGCCGACATTGCATCTCGCGTATATATGCGATTTGTTATTAAAAATTGTATTTGTTTTTCGACCATAACTATCCGCTGTAAAATTTTCACAGTTTCGATGTTTCAAATAATTTAATTCTACAGAGAGAGAAAATTAAATAACTGTTATCAATAACAATGTAATGTTTGGTGTGCACGCGTTTACAATGGATACTAAACATTTTCACTTCTGTTAGCTTCATAACTTTTGTTTATCATTGCATTATTTACACTGCAATAATTTTATGATCTATTATACTTTTCTAAAGTATAAAATTTTCAATAAAAAAAAATGTCTTCATAAATTTTTTACTGATTCCAGAAAATAGTGGTTCAATACTTTTAGAGATATAAGAAATCGGATGTAGTTTTTCATCATACCAATTGTGACGCGAAGTACTTACGCAATAATTCCACTCAATATGTACTAATCAAACACCACGTACCTGATGTAACGAATGAAATGCTAAAATTTTCGCAATAAAGCGCTTTATGTCGAATACACTTCAATACACCGTTTGCTTTGTCAACAAACGAATACGCAATTAATTTTTCGCTATAGTCAATACCATGTTGCAACTGAAAAGCCACTTTCTTAGACTTTGCCTTTCTGCAAATCAACGTGAATCTCATTTACCTAGTTTCTTTACTTTATTGAACAACTTTACACTATCAAAATCTGTACACACAGCCACACCCGCACACACACCTATATACAGCTACTACTCAGAGTTCCGCAAACTCTCTTGACGTCTAACGCGGGTCCGATTCAATTAGCCCTCGCACTTGGTCGATATCAAGAGCTAGTTCGAGATGACCAATATAGTACATTTTCAGCAATTATCCACTCAAAATTGAAATATTTAGTGCCAATATTGTACTCGTATTTATTTGTTTTAATGGAAATATTCTTATTAATAATCTATCTTTGACATAAAATTGACAAATTGATTAAATTTTTTAACTTTTGATTTTCGGAAACTTACGATGTAATAATTACATATATGTACAATATAACAAAATTTTAAGGGGGTGTCAAACCTATTCTTGCGATTTTACCAAGCCCTAGGTCGGTAAGTTAGAAAATGTATATGAAACGCTGCACAATGGCAAGCGCCATCTTACGTAAATCATGATCGATTTACACGTAGATGGCGCCAGATGCCAAATAGTACAAACAAGATCCGCCTATACATATTTTTCTATTTTTTGCGTATTTCGTCTATATACACATTTTCGAATTTTTGCGTATTTTATTTATACACATTTCGATTTTTTGCGTATGTCATCTATACGCATTTTCAATTTTTTGCGTATTCGCCTATATACGCATTTTCACTTATAGAAACAATTATGCGTATCTCACCTATACTTTTACATTTTAGATAATACTGCGTATTTCGCTTATACGCATTTTACATTATAAAAATTTCCCGTATTTCGCCTATACGCATTTTTACATTATAAAATTAGCGCGTATTTCGCCTATACGCATTTTTATATTATAAAAATAGTGCGAATTTAGTCGATATGTTTCTTTGTGCTCTACAAATTTTTCGTATTTCGCCTATACGCTTTTTCGATGATGAATAACTTTGCGTATCTTGCCTATATACCCGTTGTAACCTTTAAAAAATTCTGTTCATTTCGTCTACACGCATTTGTGTATATTATCAAATTCAACGTATTGCGCCTATACGAATTTTCCATGATAAATTATTTCGCGTATTGCGCCTATACGAATTTTCCATGATAAATTATTTCGCGTATTGCGCCTATACGAATTTTCCATGATAAATTA
>JAWWEQ010050432.1:0-11594 GCA_035583055.1 Torymus tubicola
GCGCTCGCAACTGCAGCCAATCAATAAATCAATAAATTTTTAAGATACGTTACTTTTTAATGTCTTCTTTATTTTTAACCGACAGTTTAAAGGAAAGTGCAATTTTTGTCATAAAGAAAAATGTCAGAAAGCTCAATGTACCGATGTACGTTCCAGAGGCTAAACGACGAAAACTACGCCATTTGGAGTTATAAAATGGAGCTGATGTTAATAGACGAAAATGTGTGATGTGCAATAACTACAGACAAGCCTGCAAAAATGGCTGCAAACGAAGCGGCTATTGAAAAATGGAATAAGTGTAAAGATAAGGCATGTGTAAGCAAATGCGCGTGTGTGTATGTACGCCCGTAATACAGCGACATCTCTCTTCGCGAAGGACCCCCGCGAGTCTTTTTGAATTTCCGGTTCAGACAACGTTGTACCGTGCACTGCCAATCAGGGGCAGTGGTGCGAACGAGTGCACATACGCGAATCACTTTTGGGACGCTACAACAGCATCAATCTGTCCACGTTTTTTCCTATAAATATATACTAGCTTTTCTTGTCTGGAAGGTGTTTTATTACAAACGAGGAAAGCCGGAAGTGAAAAATCAGTTACTGCTTGAGAAACGGGTATAAGCGATGACGAGCGAAATTTCGGCGCGCCATGTTGAGAAGTTCGACGGAACGTACATACAATTCTGGCGACAATAATTGCGGATGCTATTTACAGCAAGAGACATTCCCACACATCCCCAAGATATTTATAACCAAGTTTGACGCTCTAGCTAAGAAGACGTATCTTGTGGGATACGAGAAGGACTCTTGCAACTATCGGGTATACGATCCAAACACTAAAAAGGTGACGATCTGCAGGAATGTGGTATTCTCCGATAAGATGGGAACCATGGGCAACTCCAACCACGCAGAGGAGCCACCATAACTCTTCTTTATGGAGCACCGGACTGAAGCTGGAGAGAAGAAAGAGGATCATGTCAACGAGGAAGCTGAGCAACAACAGCAGGAGAAAATGGCAGCACAAGTGACGCCTGATGCACCTGAGTAGCAGCAAGACCCTCACTAGTCAGCGGACAAGATCATCCCTTCACCAGCTCCAGAGCTGCGCACTCTCAAGCAGAGGGACCGGTCAACCATCAAACCACCCGTAAGGTATACGTCATATATTGCAGAGATAAAGGTACTCACCGGTTTTTCAGAAACAGTGACAGGAGAACAAGCCGCAGAATGGTCGAAAGCCATCACTGACGAGCTGGACGCCCATAGGAGAAGTGGCACCTGGACCATCATTCCAAAAGATCCCTCCAAGGTGTCCATACGTTCAAAATGGGTGTTCAAGGTGAGCGATGTGAATGTCTGACTCAAATTCAAAGCTCGTCGCTGCGCAAAAGGGTTCATGCAGAGAGAAGGCGTGGGCTACACAGAGACCTTTTCACCTGTCGTACGTTACGACTCTCTACGACTCCTGCTGGCAATTCCCGCCGAAAATGATTTGGAGAAAGCAACCTTTGACGTCTGGACAGCATTTCTATATGGGGATCTACCAGAAGAAATACATATGGAGCTGCCAGACGAAGACGAGAAGTGTAGCGTGTGCGCAAACGTAGTGCGTAAACTCGGAAGCTCATTGTATGGCCTAAAGCAGACACCGCGCTGCTGGAACCAACGTTTCAAAAGATACCTGCAGAAGTTTAAGTTTAAAGAGTGTTCCGCGGATAGCTGCGTATTCTATGGTAAATTCATGTCATTCACCATATACTTAGGACTATTTGTTGATGCTGGTCTACTAGTCAGTGAGTCAGATGAATGTATTTGTCAAATTCTTACGTTGTTGAGAGAAGAATTCGAAATAACCGTAGGGGACGTGTATGTGTGTGGGGTGTGAGTTTTAGCGATTAAAAGACGTGGTTTTGGTGCAACAGTGGAATCCGAAGGTATGAGGAAGATAGCAGTAACATACGCAGCTTGACTTGCGTCGGCGAAACCATGAAGCGAGATGCTGTCGGTGGAGAGAGTGTTGACCTAACGAAATATGCGGATCTCAGTTAATTTTGGAAGATGACTTATAAAATCTGCCAGAAAAGTTGCAAAGCCGCAGGCAGTTGATCAACCCAATCCAGTCTGGAACGCCACATTTCTTGGCGAAGAATTTTGTCAGAAATCACAACCGGTGTTGCCCAACCAAGTTGGTCAAATATCTTAGTTATGACGGAAAGAGTGGACCTTTTGGTGCCAGCGCATTTGGAGAGGTCCGTGAGACGATAGCGAAATTCGTCTTCAGCTGGGTCCCAAACAATGCTAAGCATCTTGACAGGCTGGTTGTTCCCGAAGTCCTTCCAGTATGGGCGTAAACGTTCTTCTTTAGGGATCTCCTTAGAGAAATCGGGGTGATTGGATACCCATTTGTGAAGCTTAAATCCTCCAGCTGTCAACAATTCTATCAACTCGTCTCTTAACTGAAAGGCATCATTGAGTTTGCCTGTGCCGGTGAGTCACGTCGGAAAACGGTCACCCTCATCGTCAAACAGCTGTCTGAGTATTCGCAGACCCAAGTAAGGAACGGATGACAAACCGTACATCAATGTGAGTAGCTGGAAGTGTTTCTCACGATCTCGACCGGGGGTCGAGGATAATTATTCAAGGACAAATATATTAGCAAATAAATGAGGGTTTGTACCAGGGTGACCAGATGGCGATCTTCTATCCTTCTCATCCACACGTACATGAAGTCACGTTCTTCAAGAGCAAGTAAAACACAAAATCGCCACCTGGTCACGCTGGTTTGTACTCGTCTGAGAATGAGAGTCTGAATCATGGTCAACTTTTTATTGTGGATCCTCAGGAAGCAGCAGATTATAGAATGACAGCCAAATTAGGGTCAGATAGAGAGATTATTTATGAATTAGAACAAACTAGAAGACATCACAATATTTTCGCAAATTCTTACGCAATGATGAAAGAAGAATTTGATCGGCAGTGTGAATTAGCAGGGAACAATACGGAGCCTGAATTATAATTAGTATTTAGTTCGAAGTTAGAGTATGACCATAACAGATACAATACCAAGAATAAATGAAGTTGCTGATGTTTTCGTTAACACAGTAGATGGCGACATTCCCGAGTCATACGTTACGATACGAAATAAGAATTCACAAATATTACATTAGTATTCATAAGTTCTATGGATTCAATCGTTGAACCTACGGTGTAGCCACTTTTTTATCCGCATAGATCATTAAGTTGGCATAAAAATATAATGAAAAAAATAGTAATAGTAATAGAAATGTAGAAATAAATGATGGCAATGACGACCAATACGAACAACAAGATCATCGCGTAACAAGATGTTCTTATATTAAATTCAGAATAAGTATTAGATCTGACGTATTTAATGCATTTTTATTTGGCCGTAGTTTATTTCAATAGTGGATCATAGATAGTTACGTTAAAGTAGAAAGGGATCGGACTAAATGATATGAATTGTCAAATAGAAAAAATGATAATTTTACCATCTATTTTCGTCGGTTGTTCTAGATATATAATGCAAAATTATCAAGATGCTATGACTATAGTTCGCATTAAAGAAAAATCTGATTTTTTGATAACGATGACATGCAATCCCAATTGGCGCGAAGTTCGTAATAACCTGTTTCCAGGACAAAAAGCTTCTGATCGACCTCTTATATGTGCAAGTGTTTTTCATTTTAAGAAAGAACGTTCATTGACACTTAATGTAAAGGAAAAGTATTTTGGTGATGTTGTTAAATTTTAGAAACGGGGTTTACTACATGAACATATCAAGAAGCGCGGGAGCGCTTTGACGGCAAGTTATAAACGAACGTGAAGGAGCGACCCGTGCTATATTATATTTTGATCTGCTTATTTTACGTTTTTTTATGTTTAAACTTATTCATATTTAGGCTTAATCGGAAGCCATTTGGATACTCTACACAAATCAGAAAATTTCATGTAAAATATTTATTTCATTTAAAAGATATAAAGAACTGAATCATTTTATGTCCGTTTTCCTTTCCTACGAACATCTTATTTTTCTTCTCATATCCAGTTTATTTTGTGCAGTACGTAATATTTGCCCAGCTGTAACACTTCCGGCTTCTCGCTCTACGCTTAAATATATAGAGGGAGGGAGTGAGTGAGAGAGATAGATAGATAGATAGATAGATATCGTTTATTTGGCCATCATGGCAAAAAATAAAAATACATTGAATATGTACAAAATATAAAATTACAGTGTCCATATACATAATACAAAAGAGAAAGCAGAAAAATTAAAAATAACAATAAAAATCATCATCAAGTACGTATAAAATATAGTTTAAAAAAAAGAATAAATAATTTAAAAATAATATATAAAATACAAGTCGACGAGAGATAAAATACGCATTTATGAGGTATAATATAAAGATACAAAATGTAAGTCAATTTACGTAAAACGATAAGTAGTCATACAGAAAGTCGAATAATACTAACAATATAATAAATAATAAAGGTCAATAAAATAAAATTTAAATTTAAAGACGTTGAGTTTTGCACTAAGTCATTGGGACCCGTCTTATATTTTTATCTATTTATTACACTAACACTATATATCACAGAGGATTTATAATTTTATAATATCACATTGATTTTTGGTTACTCTAATATAACAATGATTTTACCTACTCTAATTGTTAGGGATCAGGTAATATGCGGGCGAAGAAAAAGAACACTTTATTGTTTTATATAAATAATTATAATCTTTATTACTTCACACTCCCACAATATTCAGATTCTATACTAAATTAGCTTATATGGACTGTCGCGCTCGCTCGCGCTCGTAAGACACATAGAGGGGAGGAGGAAAGATCGCTGACTGGAATGAACTTTCCGAGCTCGTATATTTCTATATACTTAACACTAATATTACAGATTATTTTATCTTATCTAATATAACTATATAACTATGCTAAGCCAAACGGCTGCGTCACAGTTGGTAAGGTTAATGTAATTCGGGTCCCAATGCTGATGGCCCTTAAAAACCGGACCCGCAGGAAGACACCGCCCTTCTGAATGATGAATATGACGGTAGGTTTTGTAGGTGGGGAGGAATGGAGTTACAGAGATGGACACATTGAGCCTGAAACGCCCTATCTCCTGTTTTGTAGTTCATGGCGGGGATTTTAAGCTCGGGCTGCACACCCCTGCTGGTAGCCCTAGGCTTGTGTTCCGTAAAAGGAGCAGCTAGATAACTCGGCTCGCGCATTAGTAATGCTGCAAAGTAAAATCTGCGCGAGTCCTTACGAAGCGAGCCCAAGCCTTTCTTGTAGGGGGTGATGTGCTCATCCATGCTAGCCCCAGTAACATACCTCACACATGCATTGCTCAATCGTTGCACTCTCTGTCGTTATACATCTGACGCATCTAAGCACACCACCGTGCAGTAGTCTAGGTGTGGCTGCATTAAGGACTTAACTAACCTTTTGCGGAGTGTCTCGGTGGTACATGCCCTGATGAACCGCAGGCTATAAAGAGCTTTATTGACTCTTTTCGTGAGCTGGTCGATGTGCGGTATCCAAATTCATTTGCTGTCAAGTGTAACACCGAGACTCCCAACTTCGCTACTAAACGGGATCAGTTCTCCTGACTGCAAACCTTGCAATTCCATCGCGTTTATATAATTCACGCCTTTTCGTGATCCAAAGATAATCGCTTTGGTCTTGCCAGGATTGAGTTGCAGGCCAGAGTTACCAGCCTATTCAGTCACCGTTTGTGCCGCCTCAGATAGTCGAGCTATAGCACTTAAAATTTGGTCTTTGGTGGTATGTAGGTATATTTGGAGGTCATCCGCGTAGAATAAGTGTTTGATAGTATTTCCGTCTAGTATGTCACGTAGGTCATTTACGTAAAGGCAGAATAGCATGGGACCCAGGACGGATCCCTGTGGGACTCCTAGATTAGTTTCTATCCAATCAGAGTTTTCGCATTTCTTTGAAATGACCATCAGGGTACGTCCTTGTAAGTATGATTTTAGTCACAGAAGTGCCGTCCTGGAGAAACCCAGCTGACCAAGTTTACGTAACAGTTTCATCGGGTAAATCTTATTAAAGGCCTTTCTAAAGTCAAAAAGTAACAGTATCGTCAGTTTTCTGTTGTCGGTGGCCATGCGAATGTCCTAAGTCAGCTTAAGAAATGCCGTTTGAGTGCTGTGGTGCTTGCGAAATCCGGCCTGGAGGGGGTCGAGCAGACTATTTTTATGAAGATACTCCATGATTTAGTCGTGGGCAATCTTTTCAAGCACTTTTTTTTCAGAGCGATAATCTGTGCCCGCTTCCAAGAGCCAAGAAAGACTCCCTGAGCGAAAAAGGTGTTGAATATTTTGACCAGATAGTCTCCGATAACCGGAAGAGTCTTCGCGATCACCGTCTGGGGAATATCGTCTGGTCCCCTGGCCTGGGAGGAGAAGTGAGAGATGGCAATGACTACATCGGCCAGAGTAATAGGTTTGAAAGAAAAGCCATCCTCACTAGCAGCCAGTATTGTATCCATTGCCTCCTCTATATTTTCAAGAAGGGATACAGAGATTCCAATGCAATGAGCGTTCAGCTCTCCCGGTGTAAGGTCATGGAGGCCTTCCTCTTTTCGCTTTCCATATGTTTCTGTTATCATCAAGTGCGGCTGATAAGCATCTGTGAAGAAAGGAGCTACGCTCTTGAGTGGTGCGCACGTCGACCTCGTTGCTCAAACGAAGAAACTCATCGAGCAGAGCAGCGCGTCCAGTGCGCTTATAGCGCCTATGGATGACATTACACCTGTCGATGAGTTGTTTCAACTCGGGACCAAGCCATGGAGCATAGTTTTTCTGTTTTTAATAGTTTTCAAAGGTGCAAGCTGGTTTACTACTAGACTTAAATTGGTGTTTAAATTTTCTAAAGTGCCCTCCAGATCGGATTCTATTGAATGCATATTTTCCCAGTCGCAGCGTGCAAGCAGATCATTGATACTAGTTGGACAGATGTTGTTATAGTCCCTGTAAGAGAAAGAATCTCGTACAGGGGTTGGCACGTATCGTACAATAGTAGAGTCAATGATTCCATGCTTTCCAAAGGCGGGCAAACACTCGTTGTTAAAGCCCAGCAATTCATCGTTCTCGTCAACAAGAATCAAATCAATCCATATGTGAGTTGTAGGAGTTTTATGGTGGGTCGGACCATGCTGCACAATTTGCAGAGATAATTCTTTAGCAAGGTTTCGTATGGTAAATGTGTCCGCGTCACTTGTCGACGACAGATCGCCATTCAGATCCCCCATGATGAATTTATGGCTATACTCACTGGCAAGATCACGCAAAACGTCAAATCGGTCGGTACCCGCCTGCATGACAACGTGGGGGGGGGGGTCTGTAAATGACACCGACCAAGATGGGGGGAGAGTCGCCCTGCTGTACGCGACAGAAGAGATACTCCGGAATAGATGGTCTTCCCGGTTCGAGGGTACTGGAAGATGCCAGCCTCGTGACTCTAAAGTCGTCCCGCACACCACCATTTGGAGAATACACTTTTATTATAATTAGTTATTTAATTGATTTGATATGATATACTTGTATTACCTTTTTCTCTGGTGAAGATCGTTGAAATAAAAACACTGCTGCTGTTTCCAACTAAATCACTATTTATTGATTTATACGATTTACAATAAAATGATATAGAATTGATGTAATTTATTTTACAAAATGCCTTCTTTGGTCTATTTGATTATTTTGATATATACGCATTTAAATCGCGATCACTTAATACAAATGAATTATTAATATAATATAAGATTCGTCTCGTAAAATGCTATAGGCTCGTATTTGCCCGTACAAAATTATTAATTGCTCTTATTGTCGACTAGAGTTGTACGGAGTCTCGCGGTCTGTGCACGTAGTAACTAGCGTGTATGGCGCATTTGGCTGTATTTATTAATCAGTTAAATTGGGTTAAAGATGATCCTGACGATGAGTTGGGATCATCTTTTTAAACAATTTAAGTAAACATTTAAACATAATTCTTTTGTTTTCTCATTTGAAAAGTGCTGAGTCGACAAAAGTACGGAGCGCGTATGTTTTCGTCTGCGTCGTTCGAATTTGCAATCACATCATTTGTAGGTCAGAAAATTACTGATGAGAAATATGCGTGTTCAATTTTATTTTAGAGATAATTCACAGACGTAACACCTCCCCCCTTAGATTGTTGAATATTGCAGAGATTCAACAAGTATAGGAATAGTCAAACCATCAGTAATTTTCTGTTACAGAATTTTTTTTTTTAATTGTAACATTAATTTTAAAATAGTATAGTAATGTAATCTTAATCTACGCTTCTAAAATTAGTACATAATAATTATTTGCTTAGTATAAAAAATTGTAACCTATTATTTTGAATTTTCGTTCATATCGTATATTTTTATTTCGAAAAAAAAAATCAATCGTCAAAGTTTTCACGGAGAAAAGTGCGTACTCGGTCACATAAATTAATAATAATAATGAACATAAACATTTTTGATGCTTTAAACTAATGTTTCGATTTCTACAATAGTTTCTGAATATGTATATAAAATTTCAAAGCATTTCATGTTCTTTTTGTAGCGTTAGAGTGATTTAAGTTTAGATAAACATCGCCTTTGTGCTTGATTACTTTTGTCATTAATTAATTTTTATCTTAGAAACTATTGATCGAATTAAAAAATGGCAAATATAGAAAATGTGTAGCTCAATGAGATGCATGTGACCACATTTTTAATTTTTCGATTTGAGCGAGTTCAATTTTCAATCTACTACATGATCGTTGGACAATACTTTTACCCGTCTTCGAGCGCTCGGTGAGTTATCGAATCCGGGCCCTCAATTATACTTAAAGCTTCATACATTCCTTCTAGGGAAAATAAAGAGGTAGATTTGCTTTCTAGAGCTTTCAATGAAGACTCCGAGTGGGAACTCTCTAATGAAGTGAGTCCAGAAAATTATATTTCATGGATGCCAGATCGAAGTGCATATCAAGTAGATGCTTTTACGGTATCGTGGACGGATTTATTTTTCTATGCGTTTCCTCCCTTTATCCTTATCTTAAAGGTGCTTGTTAAGATTAAGGAAGACGAAGCCAGGGGTATTGTAGTGGTACCGCGTTGGCAGGGTCAGCTCTGGTACCCGTTGCTTAGACGTTTAACTATTAGTAAGGTGGTAACCTTTGGTCCTAATAAAAATTTGCTTGGTTATGTTTTTAGCAGAGGAAAACATCCAAGAGCAGCACACTTGCAGCTAATGGTAGCGGTTTTATCCGGAAGGCATTTTTAAATAGAGAGTTACCAGTAGCATCTGTGGAGATTATGCTAGCGTCGCTAAGTAAAGCCACAATAAAACAGTGCGGAGTAAGCTTGCATAAATGGATTAAATTTTGCGCAAGTAGAAACATTGACCCTTTCTCTCCAAAAGAGGAGGAGGTTATAAACTTTTTAACTGAAGAATTTAATCAGGGCTGCTCGTATGGCACACTGAATACGGATAGAAGTGCCATATCGCTTATATCCAAAAATAAAATTGGTGAAGGCACGTTTATTAAAAGATTTCTGGAAGAATGCTTGAAGTTGAGGCCTGTTAGCTCCAAGTATGCTGCAACTTGGGATGTAGATGTTGTGCTGGATTATTTGGAAAGCTAGTCGCGGCGCGTCAGAGAATTGAAATGTTAAAGATTTATCTTTGAGGACAGTAATGTTATTATCGTTGTGTACGGCTCAAAGAACTCAGACATTGGCGAAAATAAGAATAGAAAAAATTTAATTTTATAATTCGAGAGCAGAGATTCTAATCACAGATATAATGAAGAATTCAGGTCAAGGGGTTAGTCAACCGGTATTGTATTTACCAAAGTTCATAGAGATGCCACATTTATGTGTATATAGTTACTTAGAGAGATACTTAAAGGTTAGAGAAAGATTAAGAGGATAAGAGCCGTTTTTGTTTATTTCATTAAAAAGGCCTTTTCTATTAGTAGGATCACAAACTATAGCGCGCTGGATAAAAAGCGTTTTATGAGAGGCAGGGATTGACATAACCATTTTCACGAGCCATTCGACTCGACATGCGTCATCTCTTCTGCGTTGAGAAAAGGAATTGATCTTGACACCATAAGAAAAACAGCTGGTTGGTCTGATAGATCCGAAGTGTTTGTTAGATTTTATAACAGACCTACAGTTAAAGATAGGACAGAATTCGCGCAGGCGATTTTAAACAAGAAAGTAACAGTGTAAGACTTATTAGTTCATTAAAATATTGTTTTGTATGTAATAAAAAAAAAATCTGTTTGCAACATTCAAATGCCTAGTCTAAAATTGTTAAAAAGGAAAACTCTAAAAATCTACAGTTATACATAATCTTGAGAGCGAAGCTTTCGTATAATTACGATCGAACTTCACTTAGGTAAGTTCGTTTGATTTACAATTATGCTTATCACTAACGGTTTCGAAACATTGCGGTGGTCTTATTAACATATTTCTCGGTATACTAGTTGAAGATTCATATAAACTCATAAGATCTTTATAGTGATGAATTATTAAAAGTATTTTTATTTGTAATTTGTAGTATTCTATTCTGAGTCTTTTGTAACAATATTTAATTATTCTGATATGCACCACCATACCATGTTTCCATAGGTAATGATGCTGTGAAGAAAGGTATAATAAATCATCATTAGTGTGCATGGTTGCATCAATTTAGATAATTTGTATAATACATATGTTATGTACTTTGTTTTCTTCAGTATATGCTCAATATTTTTTTTTCATCTTAAATTGTAATAAAAAATAATGCCTAAATATTTACATTCTTCTAACCTAGCTAATTTAATACCTTGTACGTGTATGGTCATATCTTTGGGCACGCTATCACAGTGGTTAGCTATATATACAATCTTTTTTATATTTAAAGATAATTTGTTCAACGCTAGCCAAATAGATATATCATTCAAGTACAGATTCATTCTATTTTCAACTTTCTCCCACGTTTTATCCATAGATACTATAACTGTATTATCAGCATATGATAAAGTATTATCAGATCTATCTATTAAGAGATCATTAACGTAAATTATAAATAAAAGCGGGCCTTGTATCGTTCCTTGAGGTACACTCGTAGTGATAATTTCATAATTACTTTCAGTTAAACCTATTGTCACTTTTTGCATCCTGTTGCTTAAATAGTTGCGTAACAGATCATGTGCCTTAGCTAAATCTAGGAAAGTAATAGCTATTGGTTCGCTTTTATCTAGTTTATTATATATTATGTTCGACTTAGTGCATCTTTAGTACCTTTATTTTTCATAAATCCAAATTGATTTTGAGCTAGTATTTTAGTTTTATCAAAAAATGATTGTAACCTAACATAAACAGTTTTTTCCAAAATTTTAGCCAGATTCGAAATTAAGGATATATTTTTGGGGGCGCGTTCCTTTATAGATGAGGCCTTGATACATGCGCCTGTAAGATAGGATTTGGGAGCGAAGCAGGAGATAAAAGAACCAAGGGGTGTACAGCAAAAGTAATCTGACTTTATTAATTACTGACTTACA